>JAOSYY010000015.1:1239641-1251476 GCA_025727935.1 Hebomoia glaucippe
AATACTGTTAAGTAAAATATCTGCATTGTCTAATGATAGCTGCTAGTATTGTTTATTTAAGGATTAAAGCATCTTTAAGTATATAATATTGTTATTATTCTATTGTAAATTATTAATTTTGGGATTCCACGTTCTAGACATATACGTGTTTTACTTAAAGGTGTGATAGAACCATCCAAAAAATCGTATTAAATGTATATGTTAATAATTTATACATACGTAGAATTATCTAACCCTGCAACTATCAAAATATAAAAAGTTAAAGTATTACTCGTGTCTTTAATAAGGTATATGTACAAATAATATGCCATTTGGTTCTATTAGATACAGTACGTAATAAAAATTTAAGATTACAGTTTTACTGTTTTTTTATTGGTAAATTTTCCTAAGAATTCCCTTCATGAAATGATATTTAGTACATTTTCTTCATTATATCTTGAATATATATGTTTAAAGTTCAAATAACCACGTAATACTATTCGCTTCAATAAACGCGTATGGCGAAATAATCATAAATATGCCTTCATACCACAAGGGCTCATTGTTTGCAAGCCTTAAGGTTTCTCGGGTCAAATATATGCAAACGAAAATAACCTTCATTGTGTTTATATTAAGTGACAGAAACGCGTGTAAGTTTTTAAATTATTACTTATTCTTTCGTTACTGAACAATAAATCTGGCAGTACTTATAATGTGTAGTAAATAACGTAATGATTTACGGCTACCATTACTTACTGGTTTCTTCGTTAAACTCGTGAAATATCATCGTGTTTTAAACTATAAACATTGAACCATATTTTATGTATCGGTCTCGAAATATATATGAATTATCTTGCATTCATAAAAAATTTTCTATATCAATTTTCCAATTTATTCCATTGAACTCTTGAATAATTATAATTTTGTAACAAGCTTAAGGTGCACTTGAATTAGTTTATAATAAGGACTTATATTTAAGAAAACGATGGAGTCTTGCGAAATCGCCAACGCTTTTTTTGGTATGTCGCAAAGATTACTTATTGCCAAGTGTAGCCCAGTGATTTAAGGATTCCGATTTTTTTTCTTGACATATTTTCTAGATTTATGTATTAATACTGCATGTGAAGGTCGAAGCCGTAATAATAACATGAAATGACAAATTTGTTTGAAATCATTTCTAAAATGAAAAGGGTTAAAAAGTAAGTAATTTTTTATTTTTATCAGGTAATTTAATAAATAATTAATATTTTAAAACAACCCAAACTTTGGCATCTTACGTTATTTTTTATTTACCCTATGATTAAGAAGTTTAGGTTACTGACTACTTTTAACTAGATATTTGCTTATTACAAAATACAAGGTATAAAGGCTCAGGCGTTCTGAAGATAAACTGGAACAAACAGCTTAAAGCTCATCTGATATTGCGTATATACATATATAATTTAAAACTAGCTTTGTATAGCAGAAAAATTTAATAGAATTTTCAAAAAAGGTTGAGAAGAATGAAATGAAATCAAATATTTTATGTCATGTCCTGGCAACATTTCAATCTCATTAATAGACCGCCACTTTTGTCCTACGATGACATGTGCATACGTCTTGCTAGTTGCGAAAAATTTCTACAAGTTTGCTCTTTTCAATCGTGACAATGTTGACATTTAAGCTTATTTTATCACTGGCGACATTCTAGTGCCAGTTAAATAAATCCTGATCTAGATTATTCCGTTGTATCCCAGTTTGTTTTTGTTTTATTTGTTTAAAGATAAACAATGTGTAGTTAATTCTTTGTCCAACAGTCGGAATTATATCGAAATATATTTAAATATAGTTAACACCTGCCATAGTCCACTACTATGAAAAAAAAACATATTTTTTTGATAATATTGTCGCACTTAGTGACTTAAAATAAGGGACAAAGAATTTACTTTATATTATTAAAAAAAATAAAAATTTCCTTGTTATTATTTTAAAAGGCACATCGACACAATGGGTGTGGGCCCCATTGATGAAAGCTTACATGATGATATCAATGATGCGTTGTTGACCTATTCAATTTTCTTATTACGCATTTTCTTGTCCGATATTTTGGTGAGTGTCAGACAAAATTAAACACTATTTAATCAGTAAAAATAGTTTATAAACGTGATAAAATCTTGTTTAAGAGTATTATAATATTTATAAGCACATAGTATATATATTATTCTATCTATAGACTCATGAGATCATTCGCTTAGTACACAAAACAACAAAGAAAAGAGTACCCGTACGTAAGGTAAAAATCCATAGCAGTACAGTACACTTTGGTCTTAGGTATTTCAATACTAGAAGTGAATTTCTTAGTCCGGAAAACGACCACATTCTTAAACAATGAAGTGGCCTCTCTTGAATCTTGAAAATAGAATGATTGTACGGTTATATCTATTGTATTCAGTTTTTGTCGTAGATAAAGAATAATCGGATGACAAATCATGTAAATATCCCAATATGACTTGTGTGAAAAAATAAAACAAATGACAATTCAAAATCTATAATCATATTTATTCCATAACTAAGGTGAAAATTTGTATACATAGTTGTTGACACTTATCGTAGAGATGTGCTACCAGAAATATGAACAATATTGATAAAAAACAAATGAAAAAAATGCGGTATTAAAACATTATTAGTGAATAGAATTATCTATCTGATTTCTACGACAATAAGATAAAGATAAAGATAAAATTTAATTAACAGAGCATTTCATTTTTACCATTGAGTAAAGCAATTGCTTTTCAGAATATCGAATTTGAAAATATCCTACAGACTTTCATATTTTAATCCTTAACAACCTAATTTTCATACATAACAAACGTAACATAATTTTCGCATTAACGAAATATAATTGAAAATACTTACCAGACTTGTTACTGTTAATTAAATCTTTGTGTTTGTAAGAAATTCTTAAGGTTCTCCAAATTTTCCAAATGACTAACAGATGTCAAGAACGGTAGTTAGGTGACTTGAAAATTTGCGGAATTCTCCACAAAATTTATTATAAAACGCATGTCTTGGACATCCATAAATATGTCGTTTGAAAAGATACATTTTTATTTAAACAGTGGCAATATTCAGCAGTGATACATACCGAGATTTGTTTCGTACCTATGATACATAAGTCAGACTTGATCTTTCTTTTACCTAGTGGTATGTGTTGAGGCGTATATTTGATAATGAGATAATTTTAATAATACATTTAGGTTTTTATTAATTAGCTTTTAAGAAATACACGCAATGCCATTTTGTAAAAAAAAACGATCTTTTTATATTACTTATAGGGGGAAAAATGATTACCCTTCTACACTGACATTAAATCTTCTTTCAAAGTAAAATTGTATTAGTAATATTGAATACTAATGTCTATAATTAGTAGTCTTCTATAAAAGAGGAATAACAAATTAAATTTAATGTATAGTAAATATTAAATTGAAAATTTACAATATTTTTACCTTCACAACGTTGTATATATAAGCTTTATGTAAAATTTAAAATGATTTATATCATTTATATATATCTTATTAAAATATTTGCACGAATAGCTTCACTAAATATTATTTGGGTTATTCCATGATAAATGTGAAACGTGTCTGAAGTGAGAGAATGAATCAACTGTAACTATAAAAAAAAACAAAAATATATACTATAAATAAACAGTCTGCTGGTCCGTCTGTCTGGCGATGTTTTGTGTTTGTCTGTTTTGATGTATTTCTTGATGTTTTCGGATTTGGACACGTCTGCTTATAAATAACTTTCAGGGTTTAGGCGGAGCGTGCGAATTCAAAGAACAGTCCATCTATATGTATATTACCGTATTTTAACGTTTATATGTGACACACCATTTGGCAAGTAGTACTTAAAAGGATAAACCATTTTCGATTTACTGTTTTCTTGAAAGTTGCCGAGTGGTTTTTAGCAAATTATAAGCAAATTTGTATAGTGTTCATTCTTACCCATGTTCAATCGATAGGTATGTTCAATATATTAATTATCCATTATTTCGTAATTTTTACTTGATTATGATAATTTTTAAACGGAAATTGGGTTTATCTGTGAAGCTTCGATGACGTGGTAATGCTTATGTTAAAAGGAAGGTGATTATAGTCCACATTATCTTTTATAAAAAATCTTACATCTATAAATTATATAATAAATTTCTTTCATAGATTTAATGATTTACTAATTTTAATATATTAATAGGCTATAATTTAATTTATGTCAAATATTTTGTATATTTCTTCACAGGCTGTGAATATAGAAAAATATCTAACATTAGAATTAATTTTATTTTCATCCCTTAAAATGTGTTTTATATACGTTATAGGAACATAAAATAATAAAGTACCATGAATTTTAATTCATTAATATAATATTTTTTTCAGTATCCCTTAAGAGCAGAAAACGAGTTTACTCTAGAAGACAAAACGTGACAAATCCAACATTTGTGGAATTAACAGATACAAATATGAAGATTAGTATACATATTTTGACATGTGCATTCATACGTTAAACAGGAACTAGGGTTGTCAAAAACAATTTTAAAACGAAATTATAAATTTTATTGTTATAGAAGTATTTTTTTATTTAGTAAATTAAAGATAATTAAAACTATTATAGTGACTTCTAACACTTTGAATATTTGTCAGAGTTTTCAGGAAAAATACATTGTTTTTAAGATAATTTTTATTTAATAATAATACCTGAATCTATGTGAAATCTTCAAGATATTTTTAATAAAATATTATTTTATTACAAAATTTTCTTAGGTTTTGTATTGCCTTATGCTTTAAAGTGACTACAGATTTTATAACCTAATAAAAAGATCAACAAAATACTAAATCATACAGTATTCGAGTAATAAAGCAATGTTATTCTCACATTGCAATTAAAATTATTATTGCTTGTATGAACCCTAAAGGTGTTTGTACAGGATGTTATGACTTCTGAATCCTTTAATCGACAAATCCAGTTTATTTATGTAATTACTTGGAATACGCTTAAATATTGTATCAATAATTATTGGATAGTATTATTGCGGTCTCGATTCTTAATTAAGTATGGCAAGAATAATTGGACACTGTGTATTAAATATCGTAATTTATGACATGCTCAAAAGATTTTTGTTCTATTCATTCTTATATGAAGATTAAGTGTATTTTGGTTACAATGGCGCAACTGTATCTATTACTAGCTTCTGCCAACGGCTTCGCTTGCGATTATTTCGATTTTTACACCTTGGGTTACATTATGGAACATTCAGTAAGGATTTCTATTTTTGTTGAAAATGAAAGGGCTATAGCCTTTCTCGATAAATCTAATATCCAACACTGAAAGAATTTTTCAAATCGGACCATCGGTTCCTGAGATTAGCGCGTTCAAGCAAATAAACTGTTTAGCTTTATTATATTAGTATAGATTGTCTCGAGCGATATTCTGAAAATCAAGGATAACGGGAAAATGCTAGAAGTGATTTAATGCGATTTTTACCTTTATATAATTAGTTTTTAATTGATTAAATTGAAATATAAGTAGAGTTATAACTGAATTAACAATGAATTTTATTGCCTGTAGCTTAATTCTAGTTACAAAATTTTCCCAATAATTTGAGATATGAGACACCTTAGCAATAAATAATACAAAGACATTGCGTTTTATTAATAGAGACAGTCTCATTTACAAGACAATGCTTTGTTAAATATTTTTAGTAATTTATTTGATATTATGATATAAACTTTCACGTAAATGCCAACTTCAACTGTAGAAAGCTTTAGTTTATTAGACGATGCGCGAAAGTAGCAACGAACACACAAACATCATTTTTTATATAGACTTTATAAATAATATTTTAATTGTATTGAAAATATTTGTGTAGGGAATGGTGTTAAATTTATATTGTTTTGTAAATAACAATTCACCCGTAATGTTTCGTACGTGCCCATTCCTCTCTGAAACCCAGTTGATGTAACTCGATCCATTGCTTATTTTATTCCGAGTTATTTGTGAAATGTTGCAAAGTTTGTAGTAATTACAGTAATACTCTGTTTTATCTTTAGACTATGTATAAAATCTATCTATGTCTCAATACAAAAAAAATAACCGAAAAGTACATAAAATTATATTTATGTCAGAATTTATAGTAAACCGGACTACTCTCAATTGATTATTTTACCTGTTTTCTACATTTGAAGAGCTAGGAAGAGAGTAATCCAAAAGTGTTCTTCTTATATTTTAACATAGAATTTTTGCAATTAAACCTTAATTTTATGTCATAAATAACTTATGTCGTGTATGTTGCAATAGTATCGCTTCTTTGACACTATATCCCTTTTCGTTCGGTTAAGTTTAAGTTTTAATAAATTACTCCCGCTAAAAACTTTCCTTAATACATCTTCAGAAATACGGCATAGATCACCGAATAACCAAAAATATATAATGAAATTTCAATAGTGTAAAGTTTATACTTAAACATAAATAATACTGGCCAGTTGCATTATATTTAATTCTCAACTTTAAAAGTGAACAAAGATGAAGAGGGCCTTTACCGTATCATATAATAGCAAGTAAATGTTGACTAAAATGTTTAAAGTCTTAAATCGGTCGGACGTCATCTTTAAAATACACAACCTTTTTTATTAAAATACTGTGCTCAAAAACGTGTAAAATGTTCGGAATGAGACATATGAGCTGTTTCCTCTAGATAAGTACTATTAACAGCTATTTGGCGTTGTGACAAGAGCTAATGTTGAAGCATTGAATAAATGCATTGAATTTTTAAGTATCTGTTATTTATAGGTATGTTATGTCAAAATAAAAATAATATTGTTCTTTTTTTCGTTTCAGGATATCAAAAGATAGATGATATTAATAATTAAAAACGTGGATAAATATTAGTGTTTGTGCAGTGGTTAAATTTTGATGGTAATCATTAAAAAATGTTTTTACACAATGAAAATGATCTTGTAGATTTTGCGTTAAAAGATGTTGGTATATCCTTATTTTGTCTTCACATATGTATATATTAAAAGATGATTCGTTATAATTATTTCAAATATTACTGATTAACACTATGTATAAAATTATTTTATTCTTTCGAAGGTTTTTATTGTAAATTGTTTAATACATAAACTAAATTAAACATCTGAATATATTAGTTAAGTCTTTATTACGTAATATACTATAAAACCGAAGTTACATCGTCTATTTGCCTAACAATCAATTAAGTTTTATGAGAATTAATTTACCTTTACGACAATGCCTATATGCAAAATTATTTTCTCGTGTACAGATATTATCGTAGCATAAACCGTTTCAATGTTTGCCTCTTCTCACTTTGTTAGCACCGAATTTGAATAATGAAAGTATTAATGTAATTTGAAAAACAAACTGTTCTGTGGCGTTGCTTAGTCTGTAACCAAGTGATCATGGCCGTAGATAAAACCGAAAAAACTATAATATAAGAAAGTTCGAATGGAACATCGATGACATAAAATGTCACATGGAGAAGGAAGATATACAGACATCGGAAGATAAATTTGAAACCAGTAGTGTATTTAATATAATCTAATAAAATGCAATATAACTTGTAATGTAATAAAGTTAATCGAGTGAAGTACTTAGTAAACAGTATAGTTACATTTTTATTTTATTTTTAAATCCGAGGCATAGTTTATTAAAGTATTAAACTAGATATTAGTATAAAGAATATACAATATAATGGTGTCTGTCAAACAAAACGATTGTTCTCATGTGTATACGTCAAAATATAACACAAAAGTATCCCTCTTGCGAATGTATAATTCATTTCCTATCAATTTCCGTAGGAACAAGTCGAATATCGCATCACATTGCTTAAATTACCATCAAATTGCTCTTTAAAACTACATAAATAACTGTGAATCTTTCATGTTGACGTCAATTTTTAGAAGGAATGATTTGTCCTTGGAATTTGCGTTATTTTGACAAAAATTTGAAAATCAACCACTATTCCGGTCTTAAGTATATTTAAGTTATTTATAGATTATATTATAATAATTTTATGAAGCTAAAAACATATACTGTGTATAAATGAATTTCTAAGAACCCCTAAACAAGGTATGGGGCAGTTATATACCTATTTGTATTCATATATTGTCTGTTTTGTGATTAGTTACAAAAGCTACATCTCATTGTTAATTAATCAATGGAACGACCTTTCACGAATATTTAAAGTTATTACGAGCATTTATAAATACGTAGACTAAAGCCGAATAGCTTATTAGTCACAATACAATTCCATCATTAACGCAGGTTTGATACCCGGACAGAGCTTCGACAGTTTTTATAACACTTTAAACTAAAATCGTTACTTAAAACTCCTAAACGATAACGGGTCCGATATCAATCAGTTTGTACTTAATTCCTGAATCAAGTCATCTAAATATAAGTTATTAATCATTTTTTAAGTTGGTTAACAAATCGATTGTAACCCGATCGTCGCATGTAGGACGTTTAAGTAACAAATTGACGTATTATGTATCCGTGGTAAAGTGGGACGGTAGGGCTTCATTATTATGTTACAGGGGGTTAAACGTATCGATTAATGCCCTTTGTCTTATAAACATGCCATGCTTAGTACATGTAACAAGAATTAATCATCATGACATCTGCAAGTTTAAGATGCTCATCATCAGACTCGGTCTTTGTGCGTTACAAAATGAGAAGTAACTAAAAATTTATTAGAGATTCGATTTTTATGTCAAAGGAGCATACAAAGGCTCGCCTCACGGTAAGTGATTACCGTCGCCTATGGATATCATCCTAGGGACTTTTTAAATAGTCATAGACGCGCTTCATCACCTCTATAGTAGTCACGAGACATCTCTTCAACAAGAAAACTACACGAAAATCATAAAAGGAGTCATAAAGCGTCTTAGTGGATACTTCACTTGTACAAGATAAGATGAAGTAAATACTATATAAGCTAAAAAATTTTCATTTTATACATTATAATAGATTTTTTTCTTCTATACTAATTCTGAGCTGATTTTCATGCTTATGATGACAAAGAATATGTATTTTAAATGTGCTTACGATTAGGATTAATAGAAATAAACGGATTGTTTACAATTCTTCCTTAATATCAGATACCATTTACGTAGGCCAATTTCTTTATGCATCTATTATATAATTAGTTGTACTATACCTTACTGCGATTGAGTAGATTTAGAAGAATTTAAATGCTTTGATAGAAGTCAATTCATTAATGTTTTTAAACATTTTCTTATTCCCTGGTTTAAACATTTAAATTGGTTAAATATAATATATCAATGATTTATTTCTAAAAATGTAGAAGATATACAAGTGAAATTAGGCAAACTCATTAATTGGTATTAAGTGTAAATTTTCTCCACTCGTAACTTTTTAACTTCAACCTTTTTTCTTAAATTTAGCATTTAAAAAAGAGGCTAATTTAAATTTGTTATTTAGTTATTTATGAAACGTAAAACTTTAATGTTTAATTAACAGACAAACTATCCTAGTGCTTCTAACGTAGTGACTATTTGTTATTTAATAAGTTATAATATAAATTGCAGTCTTATAAATAATTTCTTATTTATTATTTGAAATTTTTACAAGTTTGTAATAATAAGATAATAGATAATTTTTTATCTGTGCATTGATTTTAAATCAATGCTAAACTTAAAGAATTGATAAAATATCAATAGTAAATTCTTACCCCATATCTTTGCTTGCTTCACAATTTGAAATTTGAAAAATGAACACAAAACCACTTCGAACAACATTCAACGTAAAATAGTCCACAAATATAAAAACAACAACGCTTATAAAGACATATTTGAAATTCAATGCGATCGTGAAAAATTGTTTCGAATTTGAAGCCGAAATCTATTCCTAAATTATGCAGCAAGTGGAAGGCTATCGTCGCTTATTAGGAATAGAGAAGTAAACCGTACATATTATTACACTTTAAAAAAAATCAAAATTCGAACGGGTTCCTTGTCAATACTTCGAAATTCAGAAGTTCGCGGAACGTCGAGGTTGTCAAAGTGATTTTCGGTAGCAATGCAAGCTCAACCCCGCTCTGTGCGTGACGCACGCGCCGAGCCAACTGCAGCGATCATGCGTGTGCAGCGGGAAGCTAGCGATGCATCGATGCTATCAAATAAACAAAAACTGCACGAGGGGTGCTCAATCTTAGGCGCGGAGCTTTAAGCTTCATCAATAAGTAATGAACTAAATAATATTGACTATTAGAATTAATTGTAAGGTTTTTCAATAATTTAAACACTTAACTTTAATTACAACATAATCCAATATTAAAACTTGATTTTACCTTATTTCAAATTTTCGTATGGCAATTAAAGCTTCTATGTTTAGGTTCAAAATATAACATCATAATTTGGTATTGATACATAATTTCATATTGGAGTCGGGGAGTTATAATGTGTATGCACATTTTTAAAGTACCTTTAGTTATCAATTCTTAATATAATAGAACCTTATTACTTTTTTATCAATGGCATCAGGTTATTATTTTGATAATAGATCTCTTGTTCTTTGAATGTTGTAAATCCATTTAAAATCTTTGTTATAAGACATACCGGTTTCACTGCCATTTAAAGCAGTTATGATTTTATTTATCATTAATCAGGTTCGGCTACGAAGAAAGGGTAAAGGGTTCACAAAAGAGAGTTAGGTATTATTTAAGTTAAATGAAATATTATGGTAATGTACTTAACTTTTTAAGTTAAATAATCGCTATAATTAAACTAAACTGAGACCCTAAGAATTACATAATTAATGATGTGTTTGACCTGTTGTACTTTAATAAGTACGATATTTTTAAACTGAAGCCCTAAGCGGTATCTGAAATTCAATACTGTATAAATAGTAGTATAAAAAAGATTAATCATATTTAATAAATCTCTCAATCGTTTTATATATCATGAAACGATATTATAAAAATGACATTAACTAGAAAGGCCTATTTAGACTGGCCTTCCGATACGGAAGCGTTTCAAATGATTTATAGTTTATTACGGTAATATATTCCAAATGACGTCTTTCATGCTGTAAACTTACATTTTATTTACACATAAGCGTCAATGACGTCATGGTATGCGATAATAATACTAGATATACTGACTACTGTATTCACTAGGCAAAAAATTACATCCTTGGAAATTGATATTAATTGTGATTAAATGATTATAGAATTGCTGGACATCCGTAATTTAAATTATTGATTAAAATTATTGAAACAAAATATAACTTTGAAGAATTATAAAATATAAATGTATGTATAGTTAAATTGAAATTAGAATTTTGGTAAATAATATACGCGACTGTATACAGAAGTTTAATAAAAGTATGTTTGTCAAAAAGTTTCCGGCTGTTAGACACCTAATTATTAACAGAGAAGCGCCAGCTTCACTTAATAACTTTCAAAAGTGCAGTGTTTGGAAACTTACAGTACTAAATTCTATTGGTAATGAGACCGAAAATTTACTAATAATATTTAAAAAAAAACTGTTAGGTCAAATACAAATTATGTTATACGTTTAAAAGTACCCTATAACACAGGTATGCTGGAACCTAGTCTATTAATAGACTTAATTTACAAACACACCTTTACTTATATTATCTGATCTTTTTATAAGCTTATTTTGATAGCGGCCTTCACGAGTTGAGCTTTTTGATAGTTCAGAACTTAAGCTTAATTAAAGTATCGTATTCCACAGATAATTCATACACATATTTCGAAATATAATTTGTTAAATATAAATGTTTAATTCTTCCTAGATGAAACGCCTTGAAGTACAG
>JAOSYY010000015.1:1251576-1276379 GCA_025727935.1 Hebomoia glaucippe
TCATACACATATTTCGAAATATAATTTGTTAAATATAAATGTTTAATTCTTCCTAGATGAAACGCCTTGAAGTACAGAAATTGAGTAGCTTGTATGTGCAACACTATATTTACAATCGCTAAATTGTAGGTATTGTGGGTTTAATTCCGACCGGCCTTATATATATTATATAAGACCCGATAATAATGTTAGTAATATATTTATCGGGAATATTAAAATAAACATTTTTAATTATTAAATTTACAATGAGCAAAGGTTCAAAAAACTGAAAATTAGGAATTAAAGATCTCGTAATTTTCAGTTTTTATTTCTGGGTTATCATTGACACCATGGTTTTTATGGAATCATTCGTGATTTGTAGAAAATGCCTAATACTCTAAGAGATTATGATGCCTGTTTCTCTTACTGTTTATTAAACACCGAATAGTCAATAAAAACGAGAAAGAGATATTTAGTGCATATTTCAATAATGCAATAGAGCATTTTTAACATGTGAAAATGTTGTAAATGTCAATAATTATGAACGTTAAAAACTAATGAAGCATGTGACGAAACAATGTGTTAATAATATTTAACTCCAATTTAATCGCAAAAAACCCAAGTCTCGGTATAATAAAACGTTTGCGTCCGGCGAAGACAGGCGCGCGCCGCTTTTATATATAGCATGTGACAATGGACAATCCGTCACGCAACGAGGATGTTCAATTATAAATACGAAATAATAATAGCTTCCGATAAATAGCAATACATTTAAAAGCAATAATCTGGATGAACTTTTAAAATAATCAGATTAGCTCTAAAATTATTTTGTTCGAGTTCAAAATTTAATTATACACAATGTTTTTTTGTTATCAAGGAAGCTTATTAGAATGTGTTGGAAAATCGTGTAGTAGTTAAATATCGTTGCTATAAATATAATATCTTGACTTTGCACGCAGAAATATAAAAAGCTGAAATCTTTCAATTCTGCTGTGTCACAAAATTAATAGATAACTGATACTCGCTGCTTCCTTCAGTAGCATGTTATTTGTCCAGATGAAACACAAATAATGACCAGGGCTAATAAAACTAATTGCAACCTCGGTATAAAATTATATATTATTTGTAATGATTAAATTTTAATGGGGTATTATGATAAGTGGTATTTCATCGTAAGGCTTTTTTATCAAATTGCCTAGTTTATCAAGTTATTAAACTTTATGAACATCGTTTGATTTTTATTACAATCGTTACTTAATTATAGAAATTAAAAATATTCAATAAAAAGTAAGAAAAATGTGAGTTTTCGTTATTTTAACTTAGCCTTGAACAGTATTCAAAGCGTGAACAAGGCGCAATCTATATTTCATTATATATGAAATTTTTATATAGACAAAACGGATTGGTAGGTCTTAAATTTAGATTCGCATTGTAAAATATGTGAAATACAGATTTTAAAGTTTACTCGTATATCCGTTATGTTTTAACCTATTTAGAAATCTTAGGGTTCAAACCACAATCATACAATATAATTTGTGTGAATAATATAATGTCTAATATCAATAGAATATACCAATATATTGCAGTTATATTGATTTCTTTATATATTTTTTAATTTTTTGTGTCTACGATACTAAACCAAATATGATAACTATGATGAGACTTTATGGAATAGTTCTGCCTCTATTTCTTGCGTATTGTCCTCAAAGCTTAACCAAATATCACTGTCTCGCTCATCTCCATTACATAATGAGTAGTCCATCAATGCATTTCACTCTCTGTACAAAATCGCTACCATTGTCATGCAACAAAACACTCGAACATGCAAATTGACTACAATCAATCATCCAATCGTCAACGAACCGCCAAAAACGAAATTCATTTACTCAATCCTTTCAGAGAAACGATTAATTTATTATGAGCCAACCATTTCGCGCATCCAATTTAAAATTTGACATCTTAAACAGTCTTAAATTACGTGTGGAAATTATTTTATTAGCGCGCCGATACCGCCGCAGGCTTTAGTGCCGGTAATGTAATCGAGACTGAATTTTTCGGCGCCAAAAAGTGTAATCAACACGTCAGTATGACTCCGCCCTCAACCCTCTGTTAATAGCCGATGCGATATCGTCTCATTCTGTAAATTGTTATACTTATATTAATTTTATATGGCTGTTATTCAAGATTGGACTCTATTATGTAAAGAAAAGAGTTTACTTTTGAACT
Source organism: Hebomoia glaucippe (assembly GCA_025727935.1). NCBI lineage: Eukaryota > Metazoa > Arthropoda > Insecta > Lepidoptera > Pieridae > Hebomoia > Hebomoia glaucippe. Next base: position 1,253,782 of record JAOSYY010000015.1, read on the forward strand.
TTAAGAGTTTTATATGCCTTTCATAGATGGAAAATCGTAGAGTGCAGTAATGAGCGTTTCGGCTTTCGTCTACGAACGGTTAAAAAAATAAATTAGACCGACAGCATATTGACGAATAAATTATCAACAAGTGAATCTAAATAAAAAATGTACTTACAATTTAGTATAGAATAATGACTTTCTCTATAAGATGAGATAAAACGAAGAAGTTTAAAAACTTCAGAAACTAAGATTTTGAGTTAAACTTTATGTTAAATACCAAATATTGAACGAAGAAAAAAAGAACAACCATTTTAATAATCTTTATAAGTAAAAGGGAATCCTTTCGTATTAGAATCTGAATACTTAATACACGTAATAAAGCGCTATAATCGTTTGAGGTCCCTCTATACTTAGAGCAAAATTAACCATCAGTCAAACTACAAGCTATAAAAATGTAACCGCATTTAGCTACAACACTGAGTCTTAGTGAAACTGTATTTCCGACTCCTAAGTCTAGCATGGAGAAAATTCATTTATGTTATTATCTCATCGTCATTCATTTATTCATGCAGTCATGTTCAAAACTGTTTTGAACACAAATAAACTTAATTATAATTTCTTAAATATACCCTAAGATACGTGTTCAAGACATTTGACTAACAATATGATTGTATTGATTCTCATACTGAATAAGACAGCTCTTGTAACATTTCAGTTGTTTTCAACTCTGCAAACACCTTAGAATTGTCGAGAGTCTAAGTATACCTAATTATAGCTAGAGCATAGCTTTGGGTATGACAATAGTTCTGATACACGGCTTAACAACGTTACCATTAAAAGACCCAAGATCGCACTCAATGATACGGTTAATCGGTTCCTATCTCTAAAATGTGCGAAATTAACAAGTACGCTACTAATTATGGATGAAATGTTGTAATTTATGTAACGGCTCTCCTTCTATCTAGTTTTTATAACGTCATATATTTTTACAGCATTTTAAAATTCTAGAGTTCATTGGTTAATTAATAATCTCATTTATTTTTCTGATATATATTATGTAATATATATATATCACCTGAATGCCCGTGAATTTAAAAAGCGAAAAATTAAAACATCTTGAACAATTACGGTTAAAATTAAGTAAATAATGGTATAGTTGTTAAAGAATCTCCTTTTATATGCATCCGCATAAAGGTCTATCCATAATTCATTCAGGTTTAATATTTACTTATCATTCCTTTGTTATTTGTAAAGCCGCGTCCACACAATAAATAAACGTAGTAAGTTTTCTTTATATAGGATAAATACCTTTGATAAGTAAGATACCTTTAACTATAATTAAGAAAAAATATTTAAATGTATAAAAACATTCATTTATTAAGGATTCATAATGAGACATTAGAAAGAAAACCGGTTTTTTAAGTTTAATTGTTTTACAGTTTTATTAAACCGAATATTGATTTCGGATTTGTTTTTGGAAACTACAATATACGACACAGAAAATTTTATAGTACGTGATAAGTTAACAAATCATATACCTATATATATATTTTAGTATCAAATTGTACACTATTGACCGATTTCTTTACGATCTGTGAAATATACATATTAGAACCAAGTCGCAACTTACACTCATTCACGACCTTGCCATATAGGTGCGCCTTATAAGTTTATAACGTGTACACTATGCCTTAACTGAATAAAATGGAAATAAATCGAATGTTAATGAGGTATCCATATCAGAGAGCGTGTACCAAGATAGATAAAGTCTTGCTCTAAGTTGCTAAAAGGAATTATTCGTGCTGGACGCGGCTGCAGTGCTGAGGTATTTCTGTATTTCTGTTATTCTGACACGAAATGCAGATAAAAGTATTATTAATACAATTAGCCTGTGTTCTAGTAAGGCATGTCATAGTAAAGCTTCTAAATTGGACTGTGATTCAAAAATATTATTGATGTTATATTCAGTCAAGCTTCAATGTAGTTTTTAAACTACTAAGCAGATTTATAATATCGATGAGTTAATAATTTTATTCGGTAGCTTTTTGCTCTGTTAAATATATTTTTCTTATGTAGAGTTGTATCTTGTATTTGCTGTGTTAAATATGTTGTATAAATGTAGAGTTTCAATTATTAATTTACAGCGGCAATAATGTTTATCTATGAGTCTAAATCTGAATGAATGTATTTTGAAGCAAAACAGAATGGATGGAGTGGTCTTTGGTACCAATTACCAAAAGCTTAATTGATATTCTTTCAACTGTTTCAAAACATAAAAAGTAATTTAACACATGGTGATTCTAAATCTTTTTCACGACCCTAAATATTCATTTTAAGCACTAACAGATTATTACAAAGTAACATAAACAGATGAACGCAAAAAACACATTTAATTGACTATAATCAAATAACCGTAAAATCTCACACTATCCAACTGTTATTATTTCATAATTTCAAACGATAAAAATACGCAGTTTCACTTAAAATATTGAGCTAAAACGTTTAAAATAATTATAGGACAATTTAGTTAAGGTGCAATTGCGCGAGAAATTCCGCAGCTTAAAAACAGTTTCTTTTCTTAACTTTGAAATTTTGAATGTTACATAATCGAACTTAAAATAATGTTTTATTGTATTTACGTGGTCTAGATATATTTCTATTTTATTAGGAACTATCTCCAGCCAGCACCATCGCTCACGTTCATTTCGATTTTTCCACCTTGATTTACATTATTGGACTTTTAGTAAGGATCCCTATTTTTTTGAAAATATATACCTATAGCCTTCCTCGACAAATGTACTATTTAACACTTAAAGAATTTTTTGAAATCTGCCCAGCGGTTCCTGAAATTAGCTCGTTCAAACAAACGAACTCTGCAGCTTTATAATGTTACATTGTATATAGAAACAACTTCAGTTAGTAAGGACTATAAATATATTTTATTGCATATTAGTTAGTGATTAATCTGCCATATACTCGTATGAGCATCTTTGACTGTCTAATTTTATTTAAAACCAAAGAGGTGATATTCCGTTTGAACTATGAAACGAAACAGAATTCTTACCTGAAATCTCCGCTGTAATTGGGTATATCTACGTATAATGACGAGACGTTACTTATTTAAAAACGTAAATGTTTTATTGTGTTAAATTAAAGTAATTATTATTAACCAAATAAGCTTTATTTATTTATATAATAAGTTTTTCATAAAAAACGGAGCCAACATTTAATCTTACCCTTAAATTAAGGCGGCGTTTGAATAAACAGTAAACGTGTTCCTTGCGTTTGGCGATCCATTGAAGGAATATCATTAAATTTTATATCCGATTTGTGTGGCGGTAGACACATTGGCATTTCCTGTAGTTTTTCTATTTAGAAGATTAATGATGCAACACATATTGCTTACTCCTTTGAAAGATGCTAATTATTTTAAAATAACTGAATTTGTTTCGCGGTTTTGACTTAGTTAATTTAATTAATATTTTAAAAATATTCTAATATTTTTATTAACCCCTACAAAAAACGCACAGAATGACTTCTGAATTTATAATATTCATAGAGATAGTAGTTATAAGATGTACAGGGTGAAGTTTTTATAAATTTAATTAGTAATTTTTATTTAGATTGGTTTATGTATTTGTCCAATATCAAACGGATTTACTGTTCAATTTGTGACAGCCCTCACATTCTTTAATAGCCTAAAGCGCAGTTCGTATTAAGGGCCATTAAAAGCTAATGTGTCCTATATATTTATTTGCGATGCTAATAGCATTCGCGCGAAGGCTATGTTTAAAATGCGATCACTCTTAAGCATAAGTGATCTACTGGCTGGGCTTATAAATTAATGTATAACATTAAAAGGACTTGTTAAAATACATTATGGGTCTTAAGGTACGTTCACATTTTAAATGATTAATTTTCAATTTTAATTTTTTCATTCAGAAATTATTTAAATATTTTAGTGTATAAATTAAAATTCACATTTGTAATAATAGCGCAGGCTCTTTTGTGCCAATTCTACGGATTATTTTGATTATTACAATAATTCAGATGTGGAATGATTCATGAGAGAAAGCTTTGGGGAAATTATTTTTTTTAACAATTTTAAAATCTTTTATAACGTTTAAGCAACAGATGTTGAATTAGATAATGTTAAATATGTATTGTGTTGAAATTGTGAAAATTATATTATTGTATCAACAAAAAAACCTACAACGCTCATATTACAATTGTAAAAAAATTAAAATCTAAATAATTATGTAGGTATGTAAAAACAAAATTTTTGTGTCTTAGGTTTGCCAATGGTGCGCAGCGCGCGGTCCATGTTTTTTATTGTATTAATTTGTTGAAAGATATTATACTTTGTGAGCTTCAAACCGTATCAGCTCAGTCGTGGCATTATTTTAAATGCGCAAGCGTATATCTGACATATTTATTCATAAGTAAACTTTTTACGAATGAAATTTTATTTCATACGTAGTAAGATATGAAATCTGAAAATAAAATATGGATACTGTGTTTGTCCGATCTAATTTACATGCTCGGCTTGAGATATTATCTGGATGGAATGTTTAATTATACTAATTACGCGTAAAGTTTAATTTTGATATCACATCAAGACTTAGATTACATTTATATGTAAAATGCGATATTTGTTATTTTCTACGGTATATAAAACTAAAATTAATAGTATCTAATATTTAGATATTATATAATCTAATATATGATAGAAGATAAATAATAAAAACCGAGCGGAAATGCCACAAAAACATTTAAATAGAACAGGAAATTTAAAAAACTTGCGTAAGTCAAAAAGTTCGAAATAAACACAGAAATTGAAGACATCCATCAACATTGACGTCATTGGACTTATCAATAAAATATCTAGCTTTGGATCGTCACAAGGATCTTAAAAATACGAGATTCACCTGCCAACAGTATTATTCCTTTGATGAGCGCATTGACAGGCTTGGTCTAATACTGAATTAATGGCGCGCGTGTAAACACGTCTTTACTAAAGACAATCCTAGCAATTTCTATTAAGGTCCAGTTTCCACTGTACAGATTGAAATTCGGGGGCATAACATTGACGAATACCTATCCGGTTTAGGTAACTGTTGAATCTGATATAAACATGAATTTAAAATTTCAATAGCCTTCAGCCGGCTTTTGTCAATGGTTGATAAAAAGCAACATGTTACATTTGGGATTCCATATGAATATGATAGGGTAAGGGTTTTTATTGAATGAGGTACACGATTATGCGTTGTTTGACATGACAGTTGATTTTTTGTTGGGACTGCTTTCTCGCGCATCTTATTCTTGGATTTTACAGTTTTAATTTTGTACTTTTTGTTTGAGTTTAAGTTTGTCAAATTTTTCCTGTTGGCAGATTTTATAGATATTACCTTATTATTCACTGATATAATATGGATGTATTGTTGTTCTTATTTGACAGTGACACATTTCAAAGATTTATTTTTCATAGTAAAAAATTGTCATGCAAATAATTTAGTCAGGTAATGCAAACGAATAAAAAATCTAAATTATTTCTCGGCTAAATTTATACATGCTGATAATATGAGTTATATAGGTGTACAAATTAAATGTACCATACATTTAATTTGTGTTGAATCATAACAGCACTGTAGTTATATATAAGGTTACAGACATAAATTGAAAAGGTAGATTATGAACCAAACGGGATTTCGATATTCCTCCTACTCATTCCTACAATGATATAACTTTTGAAAAATAAACAAGCTAAACCTCGTAAGAATTGAAACCGCATCTCATCGCCGCAACATGTTTCACTCGTTAAAACTTCTGATAACAAAATCAACTTTTTAGCGTAATGGAATTTTGGTTTTATATGTGACGGCAGTAAATAAACATAATATATTTCTTTGAAAGGATCACATCAGTATATATCTGTGCGAAATGGTAGTGTAACGCCTTTTTTACAGAAATAACACTCTCATTCAAATTGAATATTGTATGATACATAATAAGCATTTTTGAATTTCGAATATCAACTAATATTACAGATAAAGCAAAAAATTTGCATTTTCCGATAGACGAGATCGAGGTCAAGTGTTATTATGTTAATTTTCAAGCTTCACTATACATTCAAAATAAAATCTATAAGTTAAAATATTTAATATAAAATCACTGGACAAGGTGTAATTGACTAATATAAAAGGAAGAAACACATTTCCAATTTTTATAACTAGCTTGCTTAGTAAAATTACGACTGTCGACGCTTACTGTATTAAAGTTCAATGGCACATACTATTCAAGAGTTTAATTTTATATATTTCTAAAAAAGTTACATTGCCAAAAAAGAAAATTCTTAATGATAATTTCCACATCGACTCCCGTTGCATGCTTGGATGACTTCATTTATGTATATAATATGAAATGTCAATATTTGTAATATATATAATGTTCTTTGAATTATATTTTTTATATAATACAAGTACGTATAAGAAAAATAACGTTTTGTATAAATTATCTATTATTAGAAAACAAATTTAAATGTTTTCTTACGCTAAACGGAAAGCTCATATTATTAGATATTACTTTAATAAATACGATCATTATTGTTTAAATTTTCTTTTCTACAAAATATATAAAACATAAATTATGTCATTAAAAATTTGAACAATGTTTTCGTAGTATGGGCAATTTATCTATGGGACTAAAGCTATTATTGATTTCTGCATCGTTATTAAAACCTTAGCATTAGACGCTGGCTGCATTTGTAGCGACGTTTCCCAATGCACTGACATTGTCCCAATTCTCTGCCCTTAGCCGTGACAATGTAACACATTCATCGGTTGTTCAGTATTCACAATTCATCGAAGAACGTTATATAATTTGTGTATTTGTGACCTCTGCGGGCCTGTCAAACGGTGGGAAATTATTTACATTTTGCTAATCATATTTTGACGTCATGTACCTAATATATAATAAATTTGATATTGGAATATAATAAATTCCGTCCGTTTGATAGATTATAATAGTAATAAAGTTTATAAGTATTTAATACTAAAAAAAAAGGTTAATTTATAAATTGCTTTACAATTGAAGATGTACTGCCAAAACAGATACGCGGAAACGATTTCTGTACTTTGCCAGATATAACCGTAGAAGATATGAATTAAAATATACATGTGCTACGAAAATATATCTGAGTAGTTTAAATAACTCTTAAGTTATCAAGAACTATTAGCGTTGATATATTATGCAATTAGTTGAAATCAATCTACGTGAAGTGCATTTAAATAAAGGCTTTGCCATGCTAATGCAACATATTTTATTAAATATTAGTTATAATTACCATTATTCAATGTAGTAAAAAACGTTCGCTCGTGAAAGGAACAATTACGAATAAATCAAAAATCTGAAAGTTAATCTCGAGAACGAAGCTAAGTATAACTACATGTTTACTGAGTCTCAAATTTGAACGTAACCAACGTAGATTGTGAGATTGAAGATAACGGAAAGACAGATACATAAATAGGATTACGTATGTATCTTCAATTACTTAATAACTATAACAATTCTTCATTGTAAAGGTAAATAAGGCTCAGAACAAGTAAAATAAGATGTATAATTCACATTTTATTACTTACCATTTAACGAAATCGGTTTCCAATATTATAGTGTATTCTTAAATTATTCTTTGCGTTTTCAGAACGCAATTGCTCGTGTGATTAAAGTGCATATTTCAAAATGGATATTGTCGGATTGAATTGTTCCACGTATACGAAGCAAGTAACCAATTTTATAATGACAATGCTTTCCTACTGTATGTGTAGTAAAATTTAATTGTTCAGTTATTTGGCGATACGTCATAATATGGGCGTGCCCGCATGATTACAGGTTCAGACTTCAAAGTAGACTTCGGCCTTCGGTTGACCTCTATGCTTTATCGCCACCTTACATCCTTTCCGCTCTTCGTTTCCGTGTACCGAACTTATATTTAAGGACAATAATATCGGACTATTGCCAAAATTATTTGTGACTTTTCGCTAATTATAAAACCTATTTTCGCACGTGCGATTTTTTAAGAAAGCGAACAGCAATGTATTATTTAAACAAACATCGTTTCTCATTTAATACAATTGTTGAGTTTGTATGTATTATATACATAAAATATAAAATCTAGTTACAAGATAGAATCTATATTAGAAACAATTAAATAGACATACTTGAATACCGATTTCAGTTCTTTTAAATTACAGAAAATTCATTTATTGTCCTTACTATATGTAACAAGTTTTGGTTCATAATAATAAAAGTGTCCATGATAATATCTAATGGCCTATTATTAAGACAGTATATGAATAAATAATGAAACATGCCTTCGAAGAACTTATCATACAGCAAGCAAAATATTTTTAATATGTATGGCAAGCTTAGATTACTATTAGAGCGATTTTGACATTTAATTAAATAATATTAAATCTAAATAGAAATAAGGAACCAAAATAAAACTCGCTTAATATGAAAAGATAGTTGTTTTATCTTACTAACTAATAGATTTAACTTCTAAGTAGGCCAAGATGCATCTGTTCCACTTTGCTTTGCACTTGGCCGACTAATGTGTTGTGGAAGTATTTAAAGTTAGAGTGACCATATGATAACATTAAACAAGACGTTATTATGCATTTTCTATGTGTACATAATGTAGTGAGGATTTTAAAAGTTTTTAATCTTACATTTAATTTAACCAGAGATTTGTTAATTTTAAATGAAAATAAGTAGATAAATTATTCGTATCTTGTAAGAAGGACATTGGCAGAAACATCTGCAGCTTTATGGTTGAATTCGTAGATATATGTTCTTCCTATTTCAATTCAATTTCATTACAGTCCATATAATTTTCTATAAACATCAATACTTAAAGTGTAATTCGAATGGGACTTTTTAATCTGGATCATAAATAAGTACCGTCCACAATATTTATTAGAATCAATGCTTTTGAAACATGTTGATATAGAATTTTTAGACGTTATTGTTTGTATAAATCAATCTCTTTTAAAGTAGCATTGAAAAAATAACGATTCTATAATAATAACATTAACAAATTATGTATTAAACTGACATCTAGTGATGTTATGAATATGAATATCATTTAAGATGTTATGTATGTATTTATAATTATTTTAAAATGTAATTTTTTTGCTATGGAATAAGAAAAATGTCCGGTATTAAAAAGTTATGTTACATAGTCACCCTACACCTATGTAGAATTTGACATTGTATAGAAATATTTCGATAATGTACTGTCATTTATGTGTAATGAGTGGTTCCGCGACTCTTATCGCCTTATCGACCGAGGTTGCGACGAACCTGACAATGAATTTTTCTAGTGCTGATTTTAGATTTATCGATATCGATAGATATGGGAAATTTTTACTTTGACGTGCCATTATTTATTTATTTAATTTAATTACCGTAAATGACAAGTTTCTCTTCACATTTTTATTCTGTTATATACACTTTAGATGCTTAAAACTTCAAAACTCGAGATGAAAATTAATATTTTCATTGTATCGGGTACGTAGCTACAAAGATAAATGAAAAATGAGATTAATGAAAAAATTTATATATCAACAGGAATACTTAGGACCTAAGGTATATACATATATTTACTTCGCACTCTCAGATTGCTAATGATATAAGTTTCAACATCATTGATGTATGTCAAATCGAAATTTCTTAATGCTTATGGTTTCTGGTATTTTTTTTTGGTATACAGAGTAAAGCTCTATCAACACTGTATAATACAGTTTGTATCGTATATCGATATTCATGCGCGCGCGCACATCACTCGCTACCTATAGGGGTAAAGCCTTCAGTGCCGAGAAGGCTTGTTTCAGACAAATCATAGAATCCTTTAAATATTAACTGAATTTCACTCGAACGCATAGTACAACGACACACTCGGGAGTGCAACATATTCTATTATCCTGGACCTAACGGGGAAGGAAATATAAAAAGATACAGTGGAGTATCATCATCAGATAATAGGAAATTCTTGTGAAAATGAGTCGTGTTATTTTGTGTCTCTTATTTGTGTTTTTCGATTATGGATTATGTTATATCAATCGTAAGTTAAATTTATATCTGAAAAAGATAAAAATTATATAATATATATACGTTCTCTATTGATATACGTGATAAATTGATGTATTTTATGAATACCTCTATGAAATTGCTTCTATGAGGATCTTTTGAAAAAATATTCAATCTATCGATATAAAGAATTGCGTTAAGTACTTCATAGAGGACTCTGGATAAAACTTTATTAATTACTTGTCTATTAAAAATTATCACAGAGATAATACATAACGAAATATATGAACTTTATGCAAAAGTAGATTGTCTTTTATGTCTTGACGAATTGAACGAAAACTCAGTATCATAAATCTAGTACATGATAAAATAAGTGCTAAGTAGTGATACCAATCTATAGATAGATAATCATAATAATGATATATAAATTATTTTTCATTACGTCTTCTGGAAAATTTTATAGCAATAATTAATTAGTTAACTAAGTTTTTTTTTATAAAGAACATGCTATTAATAGTAATAGCATAATATAAACGTGCTTAAAGACGTACAAGGTTTTTTTTCTAAGACTAGCCGCAACATCGTATACTTTGTATACCCGCATAATACTAGTTTGACAATTTTTAAAACTAAATCCAAATAATAAAGCTCTTTACGAAACTGGGAATCGTAAAATTTAATATCACATGTCGCTCAAATACATTTTGATTCAGTTAAAATTTTGTTTGGAATCAAGATTATCGAGAAATATCAATTATTCTCTGGCCCATATATAAGGCTCATATATGTGTACAAAATAATGTTTATAACTTACATTTACACGAAACATTGATAAATTATAATATGCCTACGTCATATTTTATTTCCTTTTCTGAAGAATGTCAAGAAGAAAATCAAATAACGCTTATGACTTGTTAAACTACAATTTAGTTAAAAATTGTAACAACAATTTGATATATTGTTAAAAAATACATTTATTAGAATGATATTAAGATACTAAATCTGATCTAATTGGCTTAATTTGTTACTAACGTCGAAATAAAGTGCTTTCTTAAACTACGTATATTATTTTACAATAAGTTGAATCAGTATTCCAATATATACATTTTTGTTTGTAGTTGTACTACGGAATATATATTATTTGTTACTTATGTTTAACAGTGGCTGATGTAGAATGTGGCGCCCAGACATTCCGCAGTGCCCGTATAGTTGGGGGCGTGGATAGTCTACCCGCAGAGTTTCCATGGGCAGCAAGTATTTGGAGGCAGGGCACGCATCAATGTGGGGCTACAGTCATCAGCGATCGTTGGCTGATAACTGCTGGACACTGTGTTTGCAGGTACGTATATTTTTTATAGCATATTCTGAAAATGTTGCTCAAAAGAGTTGGCCAATTTCAGTTTTCCGTATATTTTGAATCGGCTTTGGGTGAAAGTAAAGTTACACTTCATTTAATTTATCAATAAGTTTAATTTATATTTTGATTTTTTAAACAGTAACAAAACTTACAGTTTGAATCAAGTTAAAATATCTGGGAAAGTATACACACAAAATTTTAAGGCAAATAAGTATAAAAAGGGTATATAGTTAGCATATTTAACTTATGATTACAGTGTATTCGATGAGTTTTACAAACCGAAGCAATTAACTGCCGTAGTTGGTTTCACTGATATCTCTACATCAGATAAAAATGAGGCCCTCTCGAAAATTCTGCCTCATCCCGACTATAGGTAAGTATTGTAGAACAATCTGATCAAGTCCTGATTAACTTTACATAAACGATAAGATTCTATGAATATATTTCGGGATCATCTAAGGTTTTAGGCAAAAATAACATTTTCTATAAACAGGTCAATAAAAATTGTATTACCAATTTAAAAGGGAACATTTAGACTATAAGATATTTTATATTCATAGATGATGTCCTAGATCTTGGCTAGAATTCAGCGTATTGGGTTAAGTTTCTGCTTAATATCAAATATATAAACCTTAAAATAATTCAAAGCGTCTAAAGAAAATTACCAAGATTTATTTGTACATATAATTTGTTACAAGTTTAAATTATTATTTCATAATTTCAATCGCACTCCTATTATCCACCGGATATTAAACATAAATCAAACAAAGTTTTAACCACGTAAATTATTCATAGGTGTGAAAAGAAGACTAATGATGTGGCTTTACTTAAAACAATTCGTCAATTGGTTTGGAGTAGTACAATTCGACCAGCGTGTTTGCCCCAACCTTTGGCTCCTGATTACAGTGGAAAACTGGCTACGGTTGCTGGTTGGGGCTTCACTCATGAAGATAGAGGAATTGGTATGTATTTTTTTTAATTTTATGATCGTTTCAATTTACTATACTGGCATGGGATACATTTATTTATGTCTTAGCTGTGTGTCATGAGTTATTTGTCTTCATTTGGGTCATGTGGAAATTCATGGAGTGAGTTAAGGCAAATGGTAGTGAACTTTATGACTATGAGTTGATCATACTCCAGATGGTATTACGATATTCCTCTTACCTATTTAATACCCGCAAATTTTAAGGTTAATATGCTCTTAAAATTGAAAATGTAATATGAACATGAAATTTACTGTAATTTTAAGTATACGCGATATACAACACGTATACTGACACCAAATAGCTCAGACATCATAAAATTGCTAATTTTTTCAAAATTGACATTTACCATAGGTGATAGACCGAATGTTCTCCAGAAAACTGATGTTTTGGTTGTAAACAACGATGTCTGTAATGATTGGTACAAGTCCAAGGGAAGCAAAATTAAGGTTATTGGAACTCAGATGTGCGCTGGGCACGAAAGTGGTGGACGGGATTCATGTTGGGTAATTATTACGGTTTTAAATTATTTTTGCCATTAGGTATTATTGTGATAATAAGACCTCTACCAGTGATATGACACATTAAAATCTTCTATATATTTGCATTGTGGTATTAACATAAAACAATGTTTGGCTAATCTAACATTTATTAACATATCAGTCAAATCAATGATCTACTAAAAACTATATAAATGCTACGTTAAAATCACAATATTCCAGGCGGACAGCGGTGGTCCGCTAATGACGAAAGGTGATAATGGCAACACCATGATTATTGGAGTGGTTTCTACGGGAAGCGGGTGTGCCAGAGAAAAGATGCCTGGTATTTATACCAGAGTATCTAGATTTACAGAATGGATTCAGGCCAGTGTTAATGACGATACGTCAAGATCAAGACTCAGGTGGTTTACTAAGAAGTAGCGTATATATTCTATATTATTAAACTCTTTTTATTGTTATGTTTGTCGTTATGGTCAATATATTGGTTTTATAATATAAATTATTGAAATATAAAATTAAATATTTAGTTTATAAGAATTAAACCTCTATTGAAGAAGAAGTCTGTGATATTAGTTTTTAAGTGGTTTTTGCTAATTAAGTAAGTAAGTAAATATGTATTATAATAAAAAGTTATGATAAAACAATATTCTTTTCTTTACAAAAATTTTCAAAATCTTTTTTGGACTGTTCTATAACTGAATATAATTTTTGACCTGATGTTTCTTCGAGATCGTCATTAAGTGAGTTCAGTGCTACTTCTATCGAAGTTTTAGCTTCTTTTATAAGAGGTTCTATTTCTTCTTTCGTTTTCAACGAACCATCGCTTTTTACTTTTTGGGATTTCAATAATAAGGCTGAGTACAATTCGTGGTGTAAAATTGCGTTATACAAACTCAGTCTTGCGTTACCTGGATCTAAAGTTTTTGTTATAAAAATGAGATCTTTGCATATTTTGATCTTTTTATCTAAAATGTCTTGGGTCGTATAATTTGATTGTCGTCCATATAATTGAATAAGTGAATGTTTGATTGAATAAAGATGATAGTGGTTTGTATGTAAGAACATGGAAAGTCTACATAGTATATTTTCTAACATTGGTATAGCTCTTCCCATCATAAGAACATTATCAACTTCCTCACCCATTTGAGCAATAATTGCATTAACTTGTGAATTTCCTACTTTTACTTTACATTTATTACACGCCCAATCTGTTTCGTCGTCCAGAGGATCTTCTAGCAGATGGATCCCATCACATGCTTCTTTTCCATCACCCATACATTTCATGGCACTTAAATAAGTTCCTAATTCAGTTGGATCACTACATCTCGGGCATTTACATGAAAAATATTTAGTGTCTTTCAAATGTTGTCTTCGTGCTTGAGTTCCCCATAACGCGTGACTGTACATGGTGGCAATATGTTCACCTTTCATAACTGGTACTACTATTTTTACAGATATATTATACAAATGGGTTTTATCTTTAGTATTAAATGTATGTTTTGTATTTGGTATACAACTGTGTTCCATAATACTTGTTTTAGCATACAATCCATTCAGCTCGGATCCTTCAGGTAAGCGTATTTCAAGTGCATTCGTATCAATGATTCCACATATTCTGTGTAGCAATTCCTTTGAGATCTCTGGCATGTATTTTATCTTGATATCTTGGTCAAGTTTGTCGATAATATTCTTAATAAGGTACTCAACGATATATTCGTTTGCTTCTCTGTAAACGAAATATATTTTTAATATTTCATTCTTATAAAGGTTCTTTTTGAAATGTTGTGTTATAGAAAATTGAATATGAGTTGTGTTGTAAAAGAATAGTTTGAATATAAATAAAATGTAGGTATGCATACAAGTTTGAAAGCATTTTCTTGACAAAACTTATTAAAAGTCTTTTTGGGAAAAGAGAAAAGAACGTTTGTCAAGCATGTTTTAATGTATGTAAATCATACGTACTCATAAGCTTCAGTGCCGGGAATTCTGCTTTCCATGTGTGATTGTAATTCTAACACTTGTTTCCACTTTACGGGATCTAACTTTTGAAGAAGAGTGCAACGAAGCGGCAAAAGCGCATCGTGTCTGAAATATTATATTTATCAAAAATTTCATACATTTAACCAAATACTATTCAAAAGTATTAAATAACAAATAATGTTGTAGGAAAGAAAAAAAAGATTATTCCTATAGCTTTGGATGTTGATAACTTTGCGAAGTTGTAAAAAATATTTAACAAAAAAAGTACTTTTCTTTATTAGTGCCAAATTAAAAAATAAAAAGTACAAATATTACCTGTAATAATCTGCCATATTATTTAAAATGCATTCAGGCCGAGATCTCAATATCTGACATTCTACTCCATGATGTTTAGGATCTGTCAGACCTGGACAATTTCCGGAACATACTGGCCAGCCACATCTGGAACCATTATTTTATTTCATCAGTTAAAAAGTATATATTTTTATAGTTACATCTTGTCGCCGTTACATTATACTTTATGCTGAAAGCACTGATATGTTTGTTATTTACCTTAATAAACTCTTCTTAAAAATAACCATACTTTATTGTTAGTTAAAGTCTCAAGCTCCTACACACTGGAATTATTATTATTTTATCAAAGCTTTTATATACCTAGAACACCGTTCGCCAACATCTGTAAAGACAGGCTTGTAGCATCCAACGCACGGCATCCTGGCTTCAGGATCTAGCATCGCTTTCGGACCGAATACAATTGGAGGTTCCGTGAGTATTATTTCACCGGGTGACAAGTCTCGTCCTGCTACAAGAAACCGGCCTAACTCTTCCGAGGAGTGTACCTTTAAAATAAGATAAAATGGGAATATAAAACCACGGCCCGGTTAAGCATGTTAGAGTCCCGAGATAACGAAATTTTTAATATCTGATTTTAGTTACTAGAAGGTCATATATTAAATAGAGACAAATTACTTCTGTAAAAGGGAAATGAAAATTAACTTATAGTTGAACAATATAATAATTCTCCATGAAAAGATAGCGTCATCTTTTATCATCTAATAAAAGAAATATCTTATTTTTTACCCTTGATGTTCATATTTTCAGCACTATCTATAGTTTAATACGTGAAGTAAAACGATAAGAAAAATCATTCTTAAGTTCGAAATTTAGTTTCATACTATCTGTATAGATGGCGTGATTATGTAATTTAAATTTGCTCACCTCGTAAGGTAAGTTATTTTCTTTGTCCATTATTCTGAAAAACAAACATAATAATATAATTAAGATTTATTTTTTTGGGTTTTTAATATTAAACAAATGATTAAATTTACATTATGTATTTATTAACACTAACAGATATGTTTCTACCGTTATTTATAAAAAAATGGAAGTCTAGGACAATATTTTCACTACAATTTACAACAATGCGGGCTATAGTTAAAATATCACGGACTTTAACCTCTCTATTTTCAGTGAACTCATAGATCATTTTGGACTTCTATTTCTGGTGGAATATTGGCAAACTACCAACAAATGCCCTTTAAATTTTGTATTTGTTTATTTTCCAGAATTAAAAGACCTAGATAAGAAGCTAATTCGATACTCAGATGGAATGCGTATGGATTACTTATGCCTACATATAGAAAAACCATAGAGAAAAAGATTTTGTTGGCTATGTACCTATTGGAAAAATTACGAGATTAAATTTTAAAAGAGGAGATATAGAATTTTATTATATTCAACCTTAGGATGTGACCAATAACTCCTAACAAAAAAAAATTATGTAACCGTTTTTGAAAACTACAGTGCTTGTTAAGTGGTAGATGGTCAATCCGATATGTAGCTTTTATTACGACTTACTGATAGAGAAGCAAGCTTACTTGTGATCTTATTTAATTTTATTTCAAGTATTCAAAAAATCAGTGGCATTTAGATTTCCTATATCGTTTGTTATTAGAATGAAACTATAAATGGATTATCGAGCTCTCTGTTTCTCCTCCCATCTTTTTAGAACCGGTTTGTACTTTGTTACTGTAGAAGACAGCAAATTTAATTGACACGATAAAATAAAATCAAACCCAGAGATGACAAGCAGTTGAAGTGATTTAGAGTAATCAATGGTCTACACTTTCATTTATGCTATGAATCATGTTTCCAGCACGTTCTGAAACGATCTATTGTTAAAATATTATATTAATTAACTTTTTTACTTATAAGCAGTGAAGGGCTATGTATCATCGATTGTATGTTATCTTACAACATAATTCAATAATTGCTAAGAGGATATAGATTTGGACAAAAATCACCTTTAATAAGTAATAAATACTTAATTTTTAACATAAGTTGGATATTTACATAAAAATATTAAACGATCTATGAACTTCCGTCTTCTTCAAATAATTAGGATATATATTCACGGTTTTTAACTTGACACTTAAGCAGAAGTGAAGTTATATCTATTTTTTTTTAATACACTAACACATAACACTAAATCATAACACTTGAAAGTTGCGCGAGCGCACCGAAAGCTTCCTAACTGAAAACTGAAAGCAATCCATAACGCGTGCTAATTTAACAACAGCGTTCGGCAATTACATTATTCATTCATTCTTTATTCACGTGGACGTGCTAGTGTTTTTTTTTCATTCATAATGTCGTATCTACGTAATTTCATAATATTTGAATAAAATTTTCACACTTATTTTATGTGAGATTTTTTCTTGACATTTATTAAGATATAGCGTTCGGAATGGCAATTTCTTACCATTACTACTTTTATAAACTCTTCGAGTATATAATACTCATATACAGATAATGCAACACTCAAATATAAAGCTTTAATATGTGGAATATAATGTAATATATATGTATAATCCTTAAATTATTATGAACCTGAATATGTAATTATAATAGGGCCATATAACTTTATTATAAGATTTATTGAATCTATTCAAATTGTTAACAATAAACCATCAATTATATTTTATCATCATATTTAGGGAGATGATGGAGGCAGTTGTTAAAGATTATTTTTTTAATTAGCTACCTGCAGAAAATGATTTCCATCATGTATCTTTTGGTCAAATATGTCAAAAAACACAATGAAAGATCTTGAATGAAAGACATATTATTATCTTAATTATGTAACAATGGGTTATGAATAATAATTATAGTTAAGGCCGAGGAGAACGACTTCTAAAATATTCCAATATTTGGCAACCGTCCGAGACTTTACTTTTAGTTTGCTGTGATAATTACATGTATCTATTTTAGTCGATTATTGTGTGCCAGCTTGAACACTCGTGCCTAGCTGAAGTTTGTACAAAAAATATATGGATAATAAGAAACGAAAAATGCCAACTTGTGAAGTGTGCCAGCAACCAGCTAATCAGACATGTGGAGGCTGTAAACTTGTCTTTTACTGCTCAAGAAATCATCAAAAGTCCGCGTGGAAAGAACACAAATTCAAATGTCGTCCTTGTGAAATCCAATATTCAAAAATAGTCGGCAGACATTTAGTAGCAACACGAGATATTAAACAAGGAGAAATAATTTTTAGAGAAAAACCATCCGTTAGTGGACCACGAACTGCATCCACGCCACACTGTTTATCGTGCAACAAAAAATTGGAACCTATTAAGATTGATGAAGAAACTTTGGATTTTTACAAATGTTCTTCATGTCAGTGGCCTATGTGTAGTGTTCAATGTGTGAAAGCTAATGTTCACAAAGAAGAATGTAAACTCATGTCAATCAACAACTACAAATGTAATATTGCATACAAAAGTCCCGAGAAAACAGAAGCGGCTTATTGTGTAATTGCACCGCTTAGAACACTATTATTAAAAAAATCAAACCCGGAACAATTCAAAACTATAATGAGTTTAGAATCTCATTTAGAAAAAAGAATCAACACACAACTCTATATAATTCTAAAAGCTAATCTTGTTACATTTATAATTCAAGTACTGAAACTATCGTTTGATGAAGAAACTATATTAAAAGTTGCATCAATATTTGATACAAATTCCTTTGACGTAAGATCGCCGGATGGCTTAAGTCGATTTAGAGCAATCTACACAACTGCTTCAATGATGAACCATGATTGTAGACCTAATACAAGACACATTTACTTAGGCGACGATTACAATTTGGCATTAATCGCAACGGTTCCAATAGCAAAAGGTCAAATGTTGACTGCAACGTACACACAAGTTCTATGGGGAACTTTAGATAGACGAAAATATTTATATAGTGTCAAATACTTTTATTGTGAATGTCAGCGATGCCAAGATGCAACAGAGTTTGATACTTATATTGGAAACATTTACTGTTCCCATTGCGTTGAAAGTAATTTAGAAATCAAACCTTTGATGTTGTCTACAGATCCTTTAAAGGAAACAGCACCCTGGAAATGTAACACTTGTGGACACAGTATAGAAAGTAGACAAATGTTTTGGGGTAATAATGCATTAAAACAGGATCTAAATAAAATGAGTAAAAACGGCCCTAAAGAATTTGAAAAGTTTATAAAAACTTATAATAATGCATTGCATCCAAAAAACCATTTAGTTATACAAGCAAAATTGGCATTAATGCAGATTTATGGTAACACCGAGGGATATTTACTAACAGGTAGTTTTAAAGATTTATAATTGTTTTTTAATTTTATAGAATTACTTAAATGTTATAATGTTTACAGATCTATCAGATGAATTATTGGAGCGAAAAATCGATATTTGCCATGAATTGCTGGAAGTAGCTGATAAACTCGAGCCAGGGTGGTCTAAATTCAGAGGATCTATACTTTTGGAACTACAAGCGGCCATGGTCATGCAGACTAAGAGAGACTTTGAAGCTGATAAGTTAACTAAGGCTGGTGCTCAGGTAAAATATATATTATTACAATATTATCACATTTTTTCAAATCCTGAATACTGAATTTACATAAAAAATTATTTTAATGTAAATTCAGTGCTATTATAAACAGCAATTCTCGTTCGTCTATATATTTTTCATGAATTAGGATTATATTTTATAAGTGTTACATATTCTAGGATCATTTAATGGAAAGTATGGTTCTACTTCAAGAAGCAACAAATATATTGAAAGTAGAACCTCATATGAAGGAAGCTTTGGAACAAAAAGTTCGAGAATTGTCTTTGTTGATGGATTCAACTTCTGAGGACGCTTGATAAAGTTGTTGAAAAACCATATAATACCGCATTTAAAATATTTTCATTTTTTTTGTATACTGTATAAAATTGTAATAACAGAATAAGACTGGATTTTATAAACGAAATATGTTAACAAAATTAAATGCTCATTTGAGTCTTACGGAGAGTTAAATAAATTTATATTATTTTCTCTGATTAACATTTCGTTTCAGATTTAAAGACTTAAAATTTTAAGATCCCCTGAAAATGTGTAATTAGTCACAATTAAAACTATTTAATAAATAATCATTTATTGAACATAAAGTTGAATCAATAAGTAAAAATAAATAAAAATTATAAAAGGAATGCTATTACAACTATCACGATGTTAATATTGACAGGTTAATCTGTCCTTTAATGTCATATTTCATTGCATTGCTCAATTTTAATAGGCGTTACTTTTGTGGGTTTGGTTGTTACTTCATCCATTTTATTGATACTCAGCTCCAAGGATTGCTTGTTAATGTGGAGAAAATTTTTTATTGCGTTAGATAATTTCTTGTTTGGTTTTGGTGTTGTTTCTATAATGTATATATTGTTTTCATTCTTCGCTACATCTAAATCCTTCGTTTTTCTGGCAACCTACATAAAAAATATATTCTTATATCAGTACAACTAAATATATTTTAAACAAATACATAGGATTCTTCAGTGAAAATTTTCATGCTATAATATTTTATTTACACAACCTTAAATAGAATTTTAAATAGTTATTCATTAATTATATTTTTTACCAATGAAATTTAAAGACTTATTTATCATGTTTACATTAGCTTACCATCGTGCAAACAAAACACCAATTCCCAAAACCGAAGCAAGCGATTCCAGGAGTTCTGTCCATAGCACGTCGAAATCTTATGTTTGTAAAACCATAGATAAGAGGATTCAGGGCGCAGTTCAAATACATCAGAAAACTCGCCACAAACCATAAAATTTCATAAGCACCTTCCACCTGAGAGAATCTTTCATAAATATAATTAATAGATTTCAATGTCTCTTGTCGTCAAGCTCTATCGAGTCCGACTACTAATCCAAACTACTGGTAATTTGTTAACTTTACATAAATCATAAATAATAGTCTCGAATTCCTCAGTCGCATGTGCATTGTCATTTAAATAAGATATTTTAGGTTATAATACTATGAATATGAGTTTAATCAAATATTTACTATTGCAAGAAAAGTGATTGACCCGGAAATTCGTCAACGTAATGATTTATGTACGAGTTTAAAAAAATGAACACAATAATTATTTCCTACCAAAACACTTTGTTTTAAATCATGGCCTACGTCGAATTGTTATGAATTTACCGCATTTATTTCTTTAGCCATACTATTCCTCCAATAAACAAGTACGGTGTATGGTAGTCTACACAATGTAGAAGCTACCAAAACCATGGCTGTGATCCGTATAGCTTTTCTTCTGGCCTTTGTTACAACTTTTCCGACGCCGCGAGTTGCCAGTTCACGAGCACTACACTCTAAACGCCAAATTATTGCGCCATACTGTAAGTATCGTGTACATAGTTTTAAAAAAGGTGCTTGGAATTAAAGAAAATTTCGTTCTTAACTTTGTATTATACAATACTAATAATAAAGATTACTCAAACGTTGAATTAACTTACAGTGAATATCATTACACCTAGAGGAAGCCAAACCAGAAGCATCAGTATAAAATGCCAATAAATTTCTAGAAAACTCACATCTTCAACACAATACATTTCCAAAAAATCTAGCCATTGGCGTTCCTGAAATATACATAAATGGCATATAGACTTGTCCTTAATTCAATTAACATTATGTAAATAGAAGGAGAAATACATTCGTGGTCCTACAAGTTATTTTTCTTGTGTTTCGTGTAAAGTTGCCAGTAGGGAAATTTTGAATTCATCTAAATTACTTTTCACTACATGGAATTAAGAATAACTTTAATTTAAGTTGCCGAAAAAATTAAAATGAAAATATACGAAAATTTCTATGATCATTTTTTTTGTTTTGCCAAAGCCAAATTCTGAAGCTCTTTTATGTCTACTTAAAATTGTAGTAACCTTATATCTTCTTTTTATGATCCAAGGCAAAGATAGAGCCATTGACGCTGCCCAAGTTATTAAGATAAGTTTAGGAGCAGAGCTCTTGGTGACCCTTGCCTCTGAAGTCAAGCAAGCTGCTGCAAGTCGATCATAGGATACCAACATGATAGCACCCACGCTAGCCAGTAGTAGAGTGGCTGAAATAAAAATATAGACTAGCATTACTTAAGATTTATTTTATTGTATAAAGGGCAAGCAAGGTACCTGTTGGCAAATGTGAAGCTGTATTTAGACAAAATATGTAATATTTAGGTAAATAGCTAGTAAGCCGTAGACATTTATTTATATTGAGAAATACCCTAAAGATAATTCAGCCTATTTTAAAATACTTAGCTGTATATAAAATCTCATCAAATAATTGCGTCTATCACATATACCAGACTTTATTTGAATTCGAATTAAG
>JAOSYY010000015.1:1287914-1308834 GCA_025727935.1 Hebomoia glaucippe
TTACATTTTTACCATAGCGTACTTAATCGTTCAGAGATTGTTAACTTTTGGTTGCTTTTATATAAGAATTATCTATCTAAAATATATATATATATAATATATATATAAAAACAATCTGCAAGGATAATGTTTTTGCTCTGTTAGAAACGCTACTTTACCATCTTCATAAGTCGTATAGTTAGATCAAAAAATTTCTTATATCTTTATTATCTGGATATTGGAACAATTATTGATAAGATAATTTATCGAAAAACAACATTTGTAAAACGTGATTGTCCCAACCCATCAAGATTCACCTTCTCTGCAATAACTGGTCTTGCGTAGTTCGGTAGTAGATTTGCATTTTATCGATGTCACGCGAGTGATCTGCGACCTCGTTAATTGTTGAATTACCGCGCTTCTCCAAATTTGAATTTCGAAAGCATTAATTTAATAATTGAAGTTAATTTAAAAAGTTATTTTGTTCACAGATAAACTGCCAATTATAATAATAAGTTTATAACCAATGCGATGTATATAGATCAATTTTTGAGAATATAAGCGGAAAAGTTTAAAACTTACCATTGTTAACATGTATATTAAAAAGTACGTTATAATTGTTACCAAAAATGAACAATTTAACTTATCTCTATAATACAATATTTTCTGTCGTTAGACAAGATAATCTTTTAAAAAGTCTTTGATTTGAACCACTAAAGCGTAATGGTACTGAAAAAAAAACATAAAATAATTATTTTTACTATAACTTTATTTTAAACATACCAATTTTACAATGTTTATTTCTTTTTAAAATATATTTTGTTGTAACTTTTATTATTATCTAACTTGTTATAGTTACATTGTTAAGATAATTGCAAATCAAAACATGATAACATATAGAGAATGTCTTCTCTGCCCCACACGATGGCAACTGACCGATTTAGATAAAACACACCCTTAACAATTTTATTTATCCTCTAAATCGTTCAATATAGAACCTTATTTCACTAATTTTAAGAACGTTCTGCAGTTCAATGGATGCAAATAAGTTTGTTTTGAGGAATGTAAAGAAAATGTCGAGTCAACAAATAGTGCCTATGTCATATTGATTTATATTAGAGGACAATATCTAGGACAACAGCGAAATGCTAATATCGTTATAATCTAACTCCGGTATTGAATAATGAACTTTATTTCAAAGACGCAGAGTTGACTTTATTTTAGATATAAATAATTTTATGATGACATGTGAATGATTTTATTTCCGTGATATGACTTAATATGAATTTCAGATTAGGAAACTCCATACATTATGTTGTAGGGCTTTTAAATTTGGTATTTGAATATTTGTATGACTATGCCACCGTCACCGGTACATCGATTTAAACGGATTTTAGGAAAAATATAAATTGCCGCAAAGTACCTAATTTATTTAATTAAACTTCTTTTACAATGTCATATTAATCTAATAATATAATTACGAGTATTAACTATAAAAGTATATTTTACTGAAGCAATTGATACACGAATAACTGTTTGATATTTCGCTTCCAATAGTTTCGAACTAAGCCTCAAAACTCTCTAATCTGAATCGATACATCGTCTGCGAATTATAGAATCGAATAGAATATATTAATACGTGAACGGTTTGAGTTAGTTTGGAGATGTCTGCCGTTCTAAATCAGTGCAACAATGCGCTCTCTAGATGCAATTTGCTGGAGACAGCTTTATGTGGATAAGGTGTTATAACCTTATATATTACATATATCAATGCAGTATTTTATTTACAGTTAAATAATATTTTGGTTGATCTATTTTCAAACAAAAACTATCCGGGTATCGTAAGCTTCAAATAAAATAACTCAATAAGGTATATATTTTTTGTTGTGTTTGTCGATTCGCTTGTAATAAGAAAAAATATTATTGTTTTGTAATTATTGAATGCAATTTTGTTAAAGCACTGTCGGTACGGAAGCTATACTGTCTTATCCACATTATGGTCATAGTGAGCGGAGACACGCGGACACTGAACATCGCAAAGTCCGCTTGGCTTATCTCTCGGTGCGCATTTCCTGCTCGAAGTATGCGTCAGCCTTCATATACCGCCCTATCTTTACCATCGATGTCTGTACGATTTTCTATAATTAGACATTGGTTATTAATAGCAACACTGAAAACACCGTTTGAGTAGGTTGTTTAAAAAAGACGCGTTAACTTTTAGCTTCAAGGTACTGAATATACTACATTGTTATTTGTACTACATAAACTAGATAATTAGAAGTCAAAATTGACTTACAAGACTTGATTACATGCTTTTTTGCAGTGAGGCTAACGAAAACATATTAAAACCTAATAATAATAACTTTAAGGACATTTTTCCTACTTCGGCTTCAGAGTGATTAAAAATGAATTTCAACATACTTTATATTAAAATAGATTAATAACAGAGCAATACAAAAACATTAATTAATATCATAATATTCCTACTTACAATAAATAGTTAAAGCGACATCCATTTCCAACGAGTTAGTTGTTTTAGAAAATAACACTTGCATTTAAAAGGGTTCGTGTAAGACGTTTAGCGTTAAATATATGTTTTACCACCTTATAAAGATTGCGTCTGAGATCTTAGCCTCGGGCATGCGGCACGAAGCACTTGTACGACAGTTGGCTATAGGCCGGGCGCTGCTTGGAAAAATATTGTTAGTTTTCTCAAAGCAGGTTCTACATCTGACCATTTTCAATCATTAAAAAAGTGAGAGGATTATCGAAAAATCGTTAGGGTGCATTCTTACAATTACAATCCCGCACGTGCCTGAGAACGAGAACCAACATTCGTGAAAGAAAATATCGAGATGTGCAGTTTTACGCATTTTGACTACAGTTCATAACTTTCCAATTGTTCGAAAAGAACATATAACGAAATGATATCAACCATTTTAATAATACATTTTGGTTAGTGTCATGTTCTATCAACTGATCATATTTTCAACCATGCTTTATTATACATTATTGTACATTACATCAACAGATTGAACAACAGATTGTATATTAAAGAATGATGTCATTGCGATTAGAGGTTATACATCATCAAGTGATTATCATGATCATTTTACCTATAAATTTTTTTCCTCAAAAGTTGTCGTGAGAATGCAGTTTTTAAAACACCTTACAATTTACGATATTCCTATTAACTGTTAAGGTTCCATTCATCGACTCCTGGTCTATGCGTATGCACAGACGTGTATGTGCGCCCGCGGCCACCATGTGTGCTGAGATGAGTTTAGCGCAGCGTGACTCGTACTGAGAATGTTTATTGGTGATCACCTCCATACATTACCTAAGGATGTCTTTAAAAATATAAATGTACTTAAATATTATAAATACGAATAGGACGTCATGTAACCAAAATAAAATTGGAAAAAGAAATCCTATTTGGCAGCAAAATGGATTAGCTACATTACATTGTCTACATATGCTTTGTTAACAGAAAGGCTCGAGAGCTAATTGAAAAAATATCTGACTCATCGGTTGATTAGTAAACATTTAACTTGGGTTCAAATATTGTCATTAAAAGGCTAACCCGAAATTAAACCTTAGTTTAAGAATGTAACATAACCGATGTACATCCCTACAAGTTTAACACTTTAATGCCCAGTATACAATCAGATATTTGTTTTAAATTATGGTAATAAAATGTCTGTGAGAGTCACGAGCGCATGCGCGTGCGTCCCGGGGAATTGGATCAGGATTAAACTTAATGTTATGATGACGAATTTAGATGGCTAGTGGCTGTTTACTTCTGTTGCTGTTATTAATGTATATGCAAATTTGCTTGACATTTTAAATATTGGCTATGTTTCGGGATTAAAGTGACAAAATGCAAAATTATGTATTTAGTGATATTAACAATTATACAAAATGGCTTCTTGTAAATTCTACTTTGAAAATGAATAATTAGGAATATTCAAATTAACAAATATTGGTATTCAATAAAGTAACAATAATGTTCTAACAGGATATAATAAAAAAATATAATAATTAAATATTTAAAACAAATATAACACAGTTAAGACCAAGCGAAGAGATTTTTCATAAGCTTTATTATATTGACTTGAAATAAAGCTTGTTCTTTGTTTATAGTATGAAATAATAGAGTAAAGATGATTGTAGATTACAAAACCATAGGAAATAGAGCAGTCGGCCTACCGGGTCCGAAACTAATAAATCTCCCGATCGCCAGCCTTCCCATCCAGATAATGTATTTCTATTCGGACGTTACACTTACTTTGGCAATTTGCGGGAACCTTTGTGCCCTTCAAGATATCTCGTCGGACGATTGTACTGGACTTTCTTAAATGGATTTATATAGAGTTGTTTGTTGCTACTCAACAAAAGAGCGCTAACCCAACTAGGTATCCAAACATGTTGTAACTTCAATAGTGATTCGATAAAGTTCCTAGTTTCAAAGATAATTAACTCCAATGATAAATTTATAATAACTTATTCGATAATATTACCAATATTTTCTATTTTAATGTAATATTTTTTGTAAATATAATTAGATGCAAATATCCTTATACTTATAACAAATAGACTAATTTTGTTGCGGTTTCAAGTAAAATTATATGTTATTGTATATTACAAATAATGTCATTTTATACAGTTATTACCCTAACTAACTAAAATTCCTTTAAGCTTTTTATTAATTAATTAAAATTCTAACTAAGAATTTGTATTGGGCGTGCGATATAGTATGTTTGAACTCAATTTTTTAAAGTCTTAACAACTCCATATAATTCATGTAACAAAGTTATCTTCTTGGCGCGTGATATATCCTCGTCTTCGGAAGGGCTAAGGTCCAAGCCCATTTACAAATCACAAACAGTGACCACCCTACGCCACCCACGGACAATTATGTACAACCCTCTGTTCACCTTTCTAACTTACACTTGAAATATTGTTGGATTTAGCTTCCTTAAATGTTGTATAGATGTACCAGGCCTTAATGGTTCAAAACTTACTTCATTATTACTTATTACTTATATTCAAAGGCGATTGCTTCTGTAAATATTTACGTAGTTATACTTAAGAAGCATAGTGTCCGTATCGCTGATCCGCATAGCTGACAAGTAAAATGTTCTACGTTGATTTCAGACGGAAACTGACGTTAAAATCACATATAATGTGAAAGTGTATTAAATAGACAACGTATATTAAAATATATAGCTTCCAGTGAAGGATAAAAGCCTACTTTACTATAAGCCAGTTATTTATCATTATATTGGTGAACGTTATCAACCCTTAAGCCCATTTGAATAACTATCGTCAGTTAATTCTTCAGATAACGCCGCCATGTTGGCTGTGGCCGGAAGTCCAACTTGGACATTCAAACTCGACCGGAACTTGATGGAACTGCGACATATATTTCAAATTTAGAACCCTATTGTTATAGTTTAATATTGACAGTTTAGAAGCTTAATAACGCTGTATTTACTTTTAAATTTTTTATATTAATAAGTTGATGTGAACAAATTAGTTTGATTAATAAATTAAAAACCGAATTAAGATTGATATTGTGAAGGATATCAGACCCCTAGTTTTTCTTAAATAAAGATTATAATATATATAATAGATGGAAAAGTGGTGAAGTGTTATACGCGTTTCGATTTAAGTCGATGAATTTCCAAATACTGAAACAAAAATAAATAAGGCCGGCAGCAAAAACATCATAACGTCAAAAATGATATAATATAGCTAAGCTCTTAAGGTTGGCAACGCGTCTTCTAGATCTACTGATCTTGGAGGTGTCCATGGGCGCCAGAAATCGCTTAATTATATATAAGTGAAATGTATTGTCGTTTGCGTTCTTTTGGCATAAAAATGTATAATATAAGGAGAACCAAAATTTATTAAAATGTATTGTATAATGTAATAATAATGTAATGTAATGTATTATATAAGCAGTCTTATGTATACATCGCATTATTTTTCCAAATGTTCGATATATAAATAAGTATGTTGATTTTTTAAAATAACTACGAATGACACTCAGTAGGTGAAATCTTTCAATCAATTGAGCTTCATAGACATCTGTCGATATTTATCCAAACGAATTTCATACCACTTTGGAGAGACTATACATAAAATAAACAAATAGACTTTAGTAATTAATTATTCTCTAAGAAATTCATACGACAGTCGAGTCGGCTTCTTACCCTGGACAGGGGTCAAGATATGGTAAAATTAATATTCATACGGCAGGCCCAGGTGGATGTCACAATCTGAGAAGGGTGGACTTAAGGAATGGACATCGGTTTGCGATTATTTTCATAGATTATGTAACCTAGATTAAAATTATAAGTGGTTACAGCGCGACGCCTCGCTGCGGTAACTACGAAGAATTATTTCATACATATACATTATTGCAAGGATACATTTTTAATGGAGAGAATAGAAAAATATATGTACAAAAAGAATTGTAGAGATTAAAGTGCGTTTTATTTAAACAAACCTTTGTTATCATTTTAATATTTTCACTTCGTAATATTAAAAATCTATTGGATCATACTTCATCGCATTATGGTTGATGTATTTTATTAATTTTTTGCTTTGTATTTATCATATCTGTATATAACATATTCTTTGGGCGGGTGGGTGCCCAAGACGGGGTGGTATACAATACGGGTGCTTGTCTTATCTGCCCACGCCCGAGGAACTGGTCTGATGGATTAACTTCATTGTTCCTGTTGCTGGGTGATGGAGAATTTATAATTACGGTTTATGTACGGCTAATTTTATTCTATCTTATTGTGTATGTAGGAAATATTTTGATTTTTTTGGTAATCACATATTAAAAAATAACGGATTGAAAAACATAGTCCCTTTAAATGTCATTGTAGATCATTTTGCTTAGGGTCGTTTTTTTTCCAGATTTCTGTACTTACATAAATAAGTAATGTTCAAAAATAACTGAAAATGAAAGTATCTTATTTTATTTTACAGTTTATAAGATATATTAATTCTTTCAATATTATTAAAATAACTTTGAATATAGTTCGAAATACAAAATAATCATAGAATAATTTAATCAAAACACATCCCGAAAACGAGAACCCTTTACAAACTGTTCTTAATTAGTTCATTAACATTATTTGCATACGTCCAGTTTGTTTTTAGGATTTGAGTCGGTCGAGTGAGTCTAACAATAACTTGGTCAAGATGTTTTCAGCGTAATTTAGTTTACTTTGATGAGGGTCTGACCCTCAAGACGCACTTCAGGTGGTCAGCGAAATGAGGGCAAATATTGAAACTTTATGATTATATTAATATATAATAGAATAGTGTTGTCGATCAATATTTTTTAAGGAATGAAAGATAAATTTTAGTTTTATTTATTTACAACAAGACGATTGCAACACATGAAGAACTTTGCAGGATTACTATGATAGCTTAATTAAACAAAATATGACACATGTCTTAAACCAGTTAATTATCAACAAAATTTATTTCTTAATAAATGATCTTATAATATAAACTTAAGTCTTTTGTTTTACCAGTAAGTCACTATGCCCTAATTATTTCAAGATCTACAAAGTGATAGATAAATTTATCAGTTCGTTCTATATCTCCAAACAAAACAAATAACAATCCATCTTCTGTTGACTTGGAAAATCGTGACGTCATCGTGCACTTTTCCTGAGTGTCTTCAATTCGACCGAGAAGTCCCAAGTCATGGTCCGACCACATATGTCACAGGAAACCAGATCTTATGTTTATAAGAATAAAGGTGCTGAGTGAGAAATATCTGTGGTTATAAACACAGGGAGCACGATTCGTATGCGCCTGTCTGATTCTTATATTGAAAAGTCTTAAAATGCTTTAATTTTATTTTCTATTTATCCGATATTGGAAAAACCGAAAGAAATAAACTCAATATTTTAGACTGATGGTCCGTAATAAAATTTGTTGTTGTTGTCAAGCATAATTAATAAAATGGACTTTACATCAAAAATGATCTGGATTTTTACCTTGACCAAGTAATAAATAGTTATCTTTTTTATTTGCTTGTAATTCAATTATAATATTGATTAAAAATCATTTAAAGAACTTTAAAATAGTTTTCTCCAAATAATATAATAATGTTGATATCACATGTACCTGTCACAATTTCATATAAATGAATTACTTACTAAATCAATCGTTAATCGCACATTATAATAAATCAAAGTTTTGATATTAAATTCATATTATCTAGACTGTTTATTAATGAATAGAGAACAAAAAGAACTATCCGACGTAATAACCTCCCGTATATTTCAAGTAAAGGGTGTGCTGTGGCATAAATGATCACCGAGTTAGGTTGACGAAGACAAATGACGGCCGACGTCGAACTTACACAAAGATAAGGTAGGCTCCTTAAATTAGCTGCGTTTTACTTCGGTTTATTTTTCACTGTCCGAATCGGTTAAAGGGTTGAGTCAATAAACCGGAAAGTTATAAAATTGAACAGTTAAAGGTATCTTTATAAGTTATTGAAATGCAAACACTCTTGTAGTAAATACTAAAAACTTATGACAATCTGGAAACTTTATATCAATTAGATAATAGCAATATATACTAAAAAAAGATACATTAATAGATTTATTATATAGACAAAATTGATAATTCATTAAGCAGCAAATTTAATGAACATATACTTCAGAATCTTGAGTTAAATTGTGAGATTCTAAACTATGTATGAAGATGTTTTGTTATAAAATATTATGAAACAATTCTCAAAGAGAAAGAGACTCAAGGAAACCCCTTTCAGAACATAAATTACCTGAACGTATCTCATTTAATTCCTATGGAGGGGAGACCGCAGCGATTGTCCGAAAATTAGCTTTGACCGCATATAAATACATTAAGATAATCCAGACGTACTAAGTTACAGCTTAATAGCGATTCAAAATAACTAAAACCAATATAAACCTTAAGCTTTATTATTATAATATAGTTATAATTTGTTGATTCTGATTTTTTTTCATAAATATTAATAATAGGATTTGTATTCCTAGACACATTATGCCAATATTATTTAAGAAAATAATATAAGGATGTAATTTGATAAAATAAAAATATATTCGAAGGAACTGTACAATCCGACGTTTCCACGATTAAGAAATATTGTAAGTTAATAAATTCTTACCTATATATTTCAGATCTAAATCTTTGTTGGGGTCTGTAACCGGACTCTATGTTTCCCCATTCCTATAAAATTCAGGATTTTATGACTTAAATGAACATGAATCTTCTATCCAAATCATCATAACATATTGTATTTGCGACGATATATGATTATTATAAAAAATAATAACTGAATCACGCCATATTATTATGATAAGATCGCTTAAGCTTACGGTTTATAGCTAATCTTAAGTCCGAGGGAGGTAGCAAGTCAAATAGAGATGGAGATGTTTGCACAGGAAAGCCTTAAGGTATCTCTGTGATGTTTTCAACTCCTTTTTAATGTTTGTTTACTAGGTACTTTTTGAAGATAGAAGTTAAATGTAAAAGACTCTTTGGTAATATAAAACTATATAAAGATTTAACGGTCTCGATACCTTAGCTTTCAGGGTGTGAATTCATGCAGTGGATTCGTATTAAATTTCATTTCGTCAAAAACAATTATTTGAAAATGTCATATAAAGTAAATTTTATTTAAGTTCAAAGATTATTTTTCCCAAGTTATTATCACAATTTTCTATAGTATTTTTAAAATAATTTGAGCTTTAAACATATTTTAGTTTTGTAAAAAATAACGTTTAAAACAGTATGGAAATTAACCCATTATGTGTAATCTCCGAATTCCGGTTCAGCCATAAATCTTGCAGTAAGCACACGTTAAGATTCAACTTATACAGTTGAATGTTAATTTTCCACCCCTTACACCTAGCTAGCCCCCCAGTGACCGGGGTCAAGGGGGCTCATCCCAGCTTCCAATACATTTCATATTCCGTTGACAGAGGCACAATAATAACGCGGTTCTCTTCGTGTAAAAGCAAGACATAGTTGATGTACAAGGATGTAATGTTTTACTGGAAGTTACTTTAGTTTTCTTCTTATTTAAATATTGGTATTGATGAATTACCAATATTTAAATAAGAAGAAAACTAAAGAACTAAACTAAACTAAACTAAAGAATGAATTTAAATAATTATTTCACTAGAAATATTCTATGTGATGGGTATTCTATAGTTTACAATATTAATTTACTTCCCTTAAAACGTAATCATTTTAAGAAAGGAAATCCATTTTATAGCTTATTATTTATATATAACAACTATTTTTAAAATTAATTATCTTGGTTTGCATGTTCCGGCTAAAATGACAGAATTGCATTTTTAAAGCACGATTTATTTAAAAAAATGTATGGAATTTTTATTTTATCTGACTTATCCAGTATTTATACATCTTCACTTGACCAATAGTTGGAAATAGTTGAATTTGAAGACGTTTGGAATTTACGAGTGGTTTCGACCCTATGGGTGCTGGACGATAGAATATTCTAACTTCTACCACCGATTGCTTAGCAACGAATATTTGACGTGTCTTGTTATAGATTTGTTAATTTGAGACAAATTCACACATTCAGACAGATAAAATACAATAGATAATGAATGACTATACTAGTTTTTCTGAAGAGTTAAAAAGAATTTAATTATACTTTGTTTTTATGATACTTGGTATAGAAATGAGCAAGATACATAAAAGTATAAACATATTGATAAACACTTAAACGGCATTTACATGAAATCATTATTGAAAACTTTCTTCTATTCACTCTTGCAAAATAAATTGATCTGTATACTACTAATTCACAATAAATAAGTGGTCTTATTAATATTTCAAAATCAATCCAAAGTAATATTCATCCTTAATTTCAAACTAATCTCAGCTTCATCAGTAAATAATAGAGGAAAAATCAATAAATCATATTAATATTCCATGAATAGTGAATTGAATAAGTTTGTAGTCGAGAATAAGATTCGGCAAATTGGATAGATGGTCCATTGTCTGCTCGGACCAGCCGACCGTTCTAACTTACTTACTGAGTGTGTGATGAATTTTGGTTCCAATTTGCATATCTTACATTTGTGATTTATTATATTTATACTATAAACAATTACATCTATGCATGTAAAAATAGAGTGTCTGTTTTATTAAAATAACTGCTATTTACTTAATGCAAACACGATACATATAACAAAATAACAATTTTTAAAAATTTTGTCGGTCTCTCTGCATATTCCGGCTAATCTCTGATACGGTTGAACCGATTTTGACGGGACTCACTGGCTCATAGCTGATGTAATAAGGTGTAGCTTAGGTTAATTTTATTTTATTACTTAATAAATAATAAAGAAATATTTATTTGACGCCGACGAAATCGGGGGCACAGATAGCTATAAATTAAAAATCTAATAAATTGCAGATTAATACACTTATTTTTTTAATTATTAACAACTTAAAAATATTGCCCCCGAATCAATCATAATTTACAAAAATGATGAAAATTTGTTTTTATTTATATTAATAAAAATTCTTACTGGCCAATCAAAACTATTTATTTTATTATGAATTTTTGACGGGTTCGTTATTGGATAGATTTGTTTCCGCTTAGTATAAAATGTTTTATTATACTGTTTATTTTTTATATATAGTTATACACACATGTGGTAAACTGTTGTTTATAGCACTAAATGAGTGGATACTGGATGAAAATATTGTTCGGTTCCTGAATTACCCGATACAGATGGAAAACTCACATTATGCTTCCTTGTTTAGAATTTTTCCAAAAATCACTAATAAAAATGTATCTTTGTTACGCCAAAAATATATTATTGGTATATTGAAAAAATTGCATGCGTTTATTAATTAAAATAAATAGAAGTGAAAATTTAAGATGTCATTTTAAAAATTAAGCAAATTACACTCAAATCTGAATAGCAAGTATGTCTTAGTCGGAATATGCACAAATAGATTTATTAATATCGAGGTGGTAAGGGTGGGTAGTAGATGCCTCAGGGGTGGGGTAAAGTTGGCAAATGTAAGCCTTGCGTCGGACAGCACCGGTCATAACTAAGATGTCTTGACCGTCAGTAATTCTTGGCCCTATGCTTAGGTACGACAGGATGTTCGAAAATATATGTTAGAATCTACGCAGGATAAAGTAAGCAATATATTTTTATAAATAGACAAAAATAAGAGAGTCGTTGATGAAAAATATTGTTGTTCATGACTTTAATTTGCTTTTGCATATGAAATAATCAAATAGAATTATCTTAATATTTTTATCTTTAAAATGTTACAAAATTAAAAACCTCAATATCTGTCGTAATAACTGTAACAAGTTTAAAGTGTACAATAAATGTTACAAGTTTAAAGCTCTTAAACGAATGTGACAATTTTTATGCTGCTTATTGTGTTTACAAACTGGTATGATATTTGTTTATTATAATTGTTTCTAAATTTATATGTTTACACTGAATAATGAAAAGAAAGTATTTTAACAATGGAAATAATTCAGTATATTCTATCCTTTAGGAAGTAAGAAATAAAAAAAACATCGAATAACTTTTAAACACCCTGTATCATGCCACCAAAGAGCTAGCGACTGTAGCTAAGAATCCTCTGTGTGTGAGCTAGATATTAAATTCCATCTGAAACGTACCCATCTT
Organism: Hebomoia glaucippe; assembly: GCA_025727935.1. Classification (NCBI taxonomy): domain Eukaryota; kingdom Metazoa; phylum Arthropoda; class Insecta; order Lepidoptera; family Pieridae; genus Hebomoia; species Hebomoia glaucippe. The sequence goes on from JAOSYY010000015.1 coordinate 1,300,616, forward strand.
GTTAGCTCACGATGTAATTACTTGAAACATTTATGCAAATGCTTAATATTCTAATTGTAAATATAGCTTTACGAGTGCGGGTAGTTTCAATAAGCACGTAACCAGTACATGCTGCAGCTTTTTGTAACCCTTAGATATATTTCAATTAAAAATTTGTAATGTTAAATATATTGAACATTTTCTAATAGCTTTTAACAACATGAGTACTGTGATGTCTGCCAATAAATGATATTTACTGTCGGTATGTGCTACACGCAAAAAATGTATAATGTGACATTTTAAATAAATACGATGTAATCGATTATTGATTTATTTAGAAGTCTGTTATTTTAACATTAATAATATACCGCAACTGGATTTATTTGTATCAATATTTCAATCAGTATTGTTGTAAGGCACATATTATAATTTTAACAAAAAATAACTTCGCACTAAAATAGATTAAAAAAAAAAGTAAACCTAAGTCAGAAACTTTTTATTGTTATGTAAAGTCACAAAAGTATTAAATTATACAGGTACTTTTAATCTTAACTTATGCTGTCTTAAGTATTTCGTGTATAATATAAAGCGTTTATTATTCAATTATGTATTCATATTTATATGAGTTGTTTGTTAGTAAGGTGTGGTATATCATCTCGGGTTTTTCTTAGTTTAAACTTCTATCTTACAAAGTCCGTATAGTTAATGGTTAGTAGATTCAAAACGTAGATTCACGCTCTACACCCATTGTTCAAGCAAAGCGTTTTACATACATCTATCACCCAGCGCAGAATCTCAGCTCCGGCGTAATATAAATAGGTGGTGTTTATCGCGAATTCCCATTAAAGTTAAAAAAGAACTAAACTGTGTGCCATATAGTGAGGCGGGATAAATTGCATTAGCGGCTAGGGTTATCGCTAGAAGACTGCTCACATTTACTTAATACAAAATGAATAGAGATCGATATACATAGGTGCCTGGGCTATTTACTGTTATGGCAATTCACTTACGATCATGCAAAGAAGATCTTTAATTTTTATCAAAACTAAAATATAAATATTCACGTTGGACCTTCAAAAATACAAAATTATAGAGACAACCCTGTATATAGTTGAGGCGAGGTGTATAATTTATTTATTGTTGTTCAAATTCACGCAAAATCGTGGTGTTCTGAGTCGTTACTGGAGCCCTAACGGGTTTTATGGCACGGTTAGTGTTCACTACTAGTGATAAGTGTTTTAATTGTAAGGGTTTGTTGGAAAAGTTCTACTATGAACTTGTAATTATATATTAAGAAATATATATTACGACGTATGTGATTACTCTCATCATATGTTAAAAAATACGAAGAAACTTTTTAAAAGATCAAACTAGCTTCTAAAATTAAACTTATGTGAAGCTAGAAAATGGGCCATTGCTCCATAGAATATTAATAACGTAGTGTTATGACAACCAGTCATCTGTTTCATTCAATAATTCCGAAAACTTTGTTGATTCATATTTTGATTACGTATCTCGTAAGGTTCTAGAAATGAAAAATGTCTCCAAGAGATATTCTTATGGAAGTCGTGCTAAAAAATCTAAACAAGTATTTAATTAATATCATAACTATCTACTGATATCTGAAATCTTGCAAATACTCGTGTAAAACGCTGATAAAGTACGTGCCATAGATAATCTTTAAAAAATGAGAGGATTCACTGACGAAGAACCTTCTCTATAAAAGTCACTTAACTGTGCCAACATTCATAAAGATGATCAAACAGTGCCCAAGATTGATCCTATTTATACTACATGATGTTAGATTAATATCTATATCTGTCTATGGCTATGTTGCCACATTAGGATAACAAATAGTTAATCGATATTGGTAATTTTTAAAGTTTACAGCCCATGATTCAATTATTTTTCATCGGTGATTAAATACACAACTTTGTTCGGCGAAAACGATCATAAAATCTACTAAAAAGGGATAGCTTTTTCACTTTGATATAAAAACATGCTCATATCAAATCCAATTCACCCTGAGGCTTGTCCAAACAATCTAGTTATTACGTATAACGCTTGCGTCACGAGCGCTCGTGCAAATGGATGAGCATCTACTAAGGCATTGCTCTAAATCGCATTGGCCAGGCCCTATCAAGATTGGTCGGTCATTGGTCTAATATGTCGTTATTACTTCCACTTTGGGGTTCAACCTCAGGACTTATTTAGGTCATATAAAGGAATACTACTAATGTTAAATATATACGATAAGAATTCAGTTAGTTCTCACTAAAATATTATTGAGATCCGAATTTTCGACTTTTTTTTTGTAATTTTAAGCTATTAAAAAAACAAAAGATACCGTAATATTAATGTTCCACATTCAAATGTAGGCAAATCGAGTATTCTTAATAATTAAATAAAGGCAAGCATTGTTAAGACCAAACAATATCAGCACATCAAACAACAGTATGTAATCATGTAACCTTTGACTCTAACAACCTAAGATCACCTAACATCAGTGCGGAATGTAAACAACGAACCATCTTCTGCAGCGCCATCTATAATTTTCAGACAATACTCCAAACGAGACCAGTTTAACTTGAGCTAAGTATATGATGTTACATCTTTAGATTTTTTAATTCATGAAATTCTGAATGGTTCGAAATTAATTTAAACATATCGATATCAAATATTCTTGTATGTTACCCTTATGCTTATTTGTCGATAATTCATTACAAAACATAGATCCTTTTCCTCTCAAATATTATTAATATTTCAAGAACTAAATTATGATTACGTTATTTTTTTATAATAAATAGTTATTTAAACTCAGTATATTAAGAATATATCATTCTTAATTAATTAGGCACGCGAAGCGTAATTTAAAAACGAGCTTTTCTTCTTTTGTGTCCTTGGTCAATAAAAAATGAAATTAATTATTGATAATACCATAAGAAACATCTTTATGCATTAATTCAAAAAGACCCCAAAACATTTTTTTTTAAATACTAAGAAGTCTCAAGAAATCATTCTCGTTCATAGCTCAACAACAACTGGTCTGATAATCCACGTTCCTCCGATATCGATCTGATGGCAGGATACTGCATATTTATCAACCTTTGACACGAGTAACAAGACTAACATCTTCATAGATGATACAAAACAAACATATTTGAACTCTATCCCTGAGCAAAATGTAACGGTAAAAGTATTGACTGAGTTTACCGGATTTACCTTTAGGCGGATTTACACTGAAGCAACATTTCTCAAACCAATGGCAATCACAGGAATTTAGTTTTTATATAGAGGAATCGACGTCACGTCATTTATGCATCTATAGTATAGACAATAGATGTAAGTCTCTGCTTGTAAATAAATAAACAGATTTTTTCTAACGCATATGCGTAGATCTATAAACGGATGATTTCACATCGTTAAGTCTATGTACAATAACACTATATAGATTATTATATAAAGTAACCTAAGTTACTCATAAAAAGATAGCTATTGGAATAATTTTAATTATGAATTTTATAATAGTTGTTGCTACAATGATATAGCTGCAATTTTCCTATTAGCCAAGCATACATCACGCATTTTCCAGCACGGTTGGGCAAGACTGTTTGATATTCGCGCGTGACACGACTATCAGACCAATTTGCTATAATCACTCAGATTACCGGTTAAGGTTGATGTCTAACAGACATCGAACAGAAAACGAATCAGATCTAAACAATACAGTATAATAATTTATAAAACTTTTTAGTGAACCATTTTTGGTACTATACAGTTGAACATTTTTTTTACCTTCATTAAAATGTGCTCAGTCGTTTATCAGTATTAGCAAATATCTAAACATCATCTTACGCTTGTATTCAATAAATCTTTAAGTATACATTTTGTTTCATATCTTACTACCATAAACAAAAGTTCTGGCCAAATTTAAAACAAAGCGAATACAATAGATCTTCTTCTATCTGGTACAGACCTATGTATTTTACAACACAACGCTGGGAAAGAATCATTCGATTGATTAGGCCATAGTAATGAAACAGGCTATTTCACATAGCCAAATTTAAATATTGAAATCTTTAGATATGGATAACAAAGCACGACGTGTATCTTCCATTGTACAACTTCGAAATGAACATACATTATTACTGTAATATCGATATTCAGTTGTTGAAAATGGGTTGAAAATATTCTACATTACGTATGGAGAGATGAATTTGTTGCTGAACGATAATGAAATAATGTTCTAAAAATTACATTGATACCATAAATGACCAAACTTCATTGCGCATTTTAGATTGTACGACTTTCCGAGTTAGTTGCCTTTCAGCAAATAGATTTTTTGAATTATCGTTTTATTTTCTGTCTACCCCATATTTTATTGTTTTTTTTTAAGTTTCTTTTCAAAACTTGCAGGTGACATATACTTTTACGCTGTTCGTATTTAGAAGTTGCTAAAACTTTTATAACATGTCACAAAGTTGAACTTTTAAAACGCTTTTAATATATGTTACGTAGTGTAAACTATTCAACTAAAGATGTCGCTACTGACATATTAACTTTGACGATTTAAATAGTGAAACTGACTTGAAATAAGCAAACACATTTATTGTAAAGATAGAAAATTTGAAATTATTATTTTGTTTATTTCAATTATGTCCACAATCAGTTTCAACGATCTATCAATTTGTTTACTTAGCAAACTATAGAAGAGTTTTGAATCTATTTTACATAATTTTGTGAATAGTCTACCATTTTGCAACAATCCCACTAAGTAGTAAAGATTGCTAGAAATATGGTAACAAATGATATTAATCAGCGTTCTTGGATTGATGCACCTTCCTTTATACACCTGCTTTAGTTAACTGTATTAAGACCAGGAGGACTTTTACATTACACTTAAAGAACGTAATATAAAATATTCTAGTAATTATTACGTCCTTAGATAACTCCCACGTTACGGAGGGGGAGAGGTCACCTAGCAAGGGGAAGCTGCATTTTTACAAATTGATACAAATTATTTCAGCGAGCACCCGCTTTGTTCCAACGATGCTTGTTACGACTCTAGAATGGCATTTTATTATTTTCATATAACGAACGTACAGTGAAATTTTTAAACGCGTATAATAAATCTATTTTATTTTTCGACCGACTTACAGACAGGAAGAATAATGATCTACTATTGTATGTATTTTCAAAAAGAATATTTGACAAATTCTATAAATAGTAATACAATGCAGTACCTTTACTTTATGATGTTGTATAGGTTAATCTTTCAACAACCTCTAGATAACGTTTTCAGAATATAATGTACATTTGAATTATCCTGTCTGGCGCATGGCAGATGTTCTTCATGCAGCCTCACAATCACTTTTATTTCATATTAAGTAATGCTTATTAATGTATTACATTTTTTTTTCTTTTCCAAATTATAATAAATTATTATGAAATATGTAATAAAAGTATTTTTTTGAACAAAGGCCGCCTAACGAATTCACTATACAAATGTTTTTCATATATTTTTTCAAGAATAGCTTTTGTTATAGATGGCCGAGTAGAATATATATGACTACATATAAGACTCAATAGTTTGTTTAAAAATGTCTTAACCGTATATAAAAGTGTTCTAACAGCACTGCGTTGCTTCGTACCACTGTACGTGAATCCTACCACCTCATTCTTTAGACGGAGTCCGAAACATCTTATTCGCGCCCTCATAAACGTAACTGCTTTGGCTCGTTTTTATTTCCACCTCTGTACCTGTACGGCCACAGTATTTTAATAAACCGACTGTCTTTACATTCAATTTTAAACTCTATATCTTGAAAATAAGATTACTTTTCTAATAACTGATTTATCAAATCATATCTTGCCACTTGTATCTAGTACTGAGACACAAGGACAGAAGGAATTCCAATTACTTTATTATGTGAACAATTGTACGGATTTCTTTAATCATTTTATATCTTATTTGATTTGCTGTAAATTATTTCAAATAATGATCAGAACTAATTACACTGTCTATAAAAATTACAAGACAGAGAGGTCAAGATAATATAATTTCACTCAAACAAATACTAAGTGTGTATATGTAATGCTTTTCGATTACTCATATCATGGATCATTTATTATTAAAAATGAAGGAATTCTCAAATTAAGTTATTATCTTTATATAATATTTTGTACTAGTTTTAATCTGGCTTAGATTTCCTGATTTTTTTTTTAATTTTTAGTACATCTTAAACGATCACAGAATTTTGAAACAACATAAAATATTGAGAACAATTTTACCCTTTTAATAAAGCTCAGAAATTTTAAGTGAAATATAACTAGTAGTTTTACACAAAACACATATAATTCCGTCGCAGAATTATTTAATACGCGGCTCGCTAATTCTTAAAATTCCATAATTACACTACCATTACATATAATTAAAATAATCACAAAAATTGCATACTAAGGGCGAATTGCCCGTTTAAATTATAACATAGCGACTTAAAGAGTTGAAGTAAAAAAAGTCAAGTCCGAACCGCAAAATTCTTAAACGCAGTCCGGGGAAATGGGATGATTACTTCATCAAAACACACTTTAAACGTGTTACGTAAATCTCCTAGCCACCCCTAAAAGGGGTGTGGGGTGTTGGGGGGGTAAGACGATATGGGCGAACGTGAGCGCCGTCAAGAAAACCTTGATTGCTTTTTTAATTAGTTTTTTTTCATTCCCCCCGTTCGCGTCTTGGATGGAGAAATATGTATTGGAGTCTTGCGTGGGGTTGTTACTTGCTATGTACATTATCGATTGCTTATGGCTTGTATTGTTTCGATCTTTAATTACTTACCTACTCTTTAAGAAAGAATATATAATGTATAGAACAAAATGGTTTCTTGTCTATTTGTATTTTCTTGAGTTTCTCTTTTTATAAAACCTTCCTAAGAATTGTAGAATATAATTAGTTTTGTTTTATTCAATATAATCTTCATTATCATAATATTTTATTGGATAAAAATGACCCAGGGTAAAAAGTTTTTCCCAGGAATCATTTTCATTATTTTCATATCTAGTTTTAAATATCAGTTCGAACATCAAAGTATATTGTATCCTTAAATTATGTACTTGCGTAAATATTAGTGAGGCTCAGTTTTAAGTAAAATTTTAACATAATAAATTAATTTACAAAGACTTTTTCGTTAAATTAGTGTTACTTATGTACATGTAGATAATCATGATGAAAAACAGAATTTTATTAATTTTCGCATGTTTTCAAAATATTATTTATACCACTTAACTTTTTTACTATCTCGTACATGTAATATCATTTTGACCAAATTTATGCTTTCTAATAATGTACTTATCATCAAGAAGCCCGTGTTCCTTGCTTATTATTAAAACCATGGACCAACAATATCACTACTACATTTAAGAATTTGGTGTCAGTATATATTTAATTCTATAAACACTGTCACATCATCTTCTCTGCAGAGCGATGGGAAATGATTTTAATATTATTCCCCCATTGAAGAGCTTAGCACTCCACTTAACTGGTCGGAGTGTCCATTAGACTTCATAACATCGTGCTAATGAGGGTAGGAAAATCAGTTCGAGCTATGACGATCGAGGAAGCTTAGATTTATATGTACTATAGAGCTTCATTTTTAATAATATTATATGAAGGGCCATCTCTGGAATTACTGCACCGCGAATAAAAAATTTATAAGTTCAGAGCTCGTAATTAATGATATCATATGGGGACGCCAAACGACTATTACGTATCAAAGTGTAAGCGGTTAGTTGGTCAATCAATTAGCAGTTTCCCAAAATTTTGTCCGTGTTGGTGTAAAGTAGACATGATGATCGCGATGAATTAAAAGCAGCTTTAGTTACTTCTAATGAAACTCTCGGTCTCGTCGAAGTCGGTCCAGCCCTCTATATAGACCAGAATTTCATAAAATGTGCTCCTTGTACTAGTATGGTATAAATCTTTGTAAGCATTTTCAAAAAAGCTCTTACTTTAGTATAAAACATAAGACACTTTAGTTTTTTTAATAATATAAAAAGGAACGCAGGTTTGTAATTGTAACATATTGAATAATCTAAAGGAAAATTTTTTGAAGGTCTTATATAGATGGATTAATAAAATTTAATAATTCCGACTGTTTGTTTATCCTTAATCTAATATATAAAATTCTCGTGTCACGGTGTTCGAACTTGAACTCCTCCGAAACGGCTCGACCGAACCTTAT
>JAOSYY010000015.1:1308934-1325902 GCA_025727935.1 Hebomoia glaucippe
GAACTCCTCCGAAACGGCTCGACCGAACCTTATGAAAATTTATATAGTTATTCAGTAGGCCTAAGAATCGGACAACATCTATTTTTCATCCCCCTAAGTGATAAGGATTGTTCACCCTTAAATTTTTTTTTTAAATTTTTGGACTAAATTTTTTTTTCATTTTTTTAAGATACAGTATATAAAAATACATACAACTTAACAAATATAAAAATATATACAACATAAATTTGGTTGAAATGATTTTAAAATCTAGACATAAATCGTTTAAGATAGTTTAGGAAAATATATTAAAGACCAGATTTCAACTTTGAATATAATTTTTTTGGTACCTTTATGTACACCAAGCCGGTATTTCATAAAATTCCTGTCTTAATATGACACAAAATAGATAAAGGTAAGAAAATCTGTTAATTTTAATCTAAAATGCGACATTAATTAGTATCTTAAAAGAGTTTTAATACTTTTATACAACGTATTCAATTATGGAGTCTTGCCGCTTTAGGCAAATATCGTTAAAAAGATATCAGTAATCTGGCCAAGTCATTTCGTAAATTCGGTGACATTATACAGTAAAATTAAATCCTGATAAATACATAAATTACCCTAAAAACTGGGAAAAAATCCCGTGAATTCAGAAAATATTCAATGTCCATTTAGCCAAAAGGGAGACTGCTCCAATATAAATAATAAGAAGACATATTAAAAGACCTCGTTAAGATCTATGCTAATTAGATTTTATATGGAAAGGACGGGGTCTTACGTGTTTACGAGAGCACACATAGAGACAGTCACTCACACACATTAAATCAGTTTCATCTTGAGGCGTCCCCACTAATTTATACGTTCTTTCGCTTTCATTATAATTATTATTCTTAGCAATTTATTTTCGCACACGAGGGGGCAGTTACCCCCCTCGGGGGTGTGGGGTAACTTCTTACAAATTCCCGTTTTTCGGTAGAACTTAACGCACCCTTTTCTTGGCCCTTTTTGTTTTTCATTACATTAACTTTTGAGTCGGGGATAATGTTTTGTCCGCGCGCGCGTCTAATTTACGCGGGTAATGAATTATTTGTTTACTGTAATATTGCTAATGTTTTCATTAAAAATATTATATGCGTTGCAATAAAATCTCTTTATAAGGGAAGTAATTGGTACGCCTAACCTTAATGTTCGAGCATTAAACCGATGGGTGGAATATTAAAATTCTAAAAGGATAAACCGCCTTTCAAGGATGGAAAAGCCGTGAAGTTTAGAAATACTCCTTTCAGTTTCGGTCTATGACTTTTTAAATGAACAAGTATTTAATAATAGATTTATAGCGTATCATGGACTATAATACCATAGCTGACGTAATTACTCGTTGTTTTGAATAAGCTTATTATATTGTCAATAAGAATTTTCAATCATAAATGCGTTTTCCTTAAAAGCTTTTTTGTTCGTACACAAGAATTAGTATAGAATAGATAAACCCACGTTGTTATTATACTTAGTATACTATGTCATCGTAAGCATTAACTTCTCTTTGTACAATAAATACCCTTAATTAGCTTGTATAAACATACACAATATTTCAAACGCTAACTAAAAATAACTCCAGTGCACATTACACCTCAACTATTCCATCGAATTTTCACGAAACTTGTACAATTTACGGCGCATCCAACGTTCACATGCAAAGAACGAAGTTTCACAAAACAAAAGCGATTACGACAGACTTCGACTACTCGAAAACAAAACGCAATTTTCTCTTAAGAAAATGAGGGAACTCTTTCTCCCCATTGAAAAATCATCAACACCCACCGCGTATGTACCCAACTCACCCCCAAGGGGGGTAAGACGCCAACTTGCGTACGCTTTAATTAAAAATAAAACATAAGAACGATGTAACTGGATGAGCCGAGGAGCGAAGGAAAAATGAAAGAGAAAGCCGTCCACCCCCTCCCAGTGGAGGTGGGTGTTAGTAACCGCGTACAAGTCAGTCGCGGAGGAACCGCCGGGGGTAGCACACCTCCCTAGTACGCTACAACAGAATGACATCACTTTTCTTGTCGCTAATGAAGAGAACGTCTCAGCCTTTCATTTTAAAATATGTAAAAGTACCACGAATTTCACAATAGCCTAAAAGAGTATGTGTATTAGATACTAAATTTACTAATATAACATAAAGATTGATTAAAAACAAAAACCTATCGTATTTTACCTTCATTTAACTCTTTAATACACTCATGTTACTATATAATTTGTATATAGATTTGTGAAGTCTAAGACGTTTCAATAAAATTTTGTACAAACGCAATAAACTCATAATTTATAGCATAATAAATTGTTTCAAAACTTATAACCTAAAATAACATTCATTTAAAGTAAATCAATGAAAACACTTGAAAGTCTTCAAACAAAACGTCCAAGTAACAGTCTAGACATTTTAATTTTCCTATCGCTACGTCTCGATCAGATCAGACTCTTTTCATTAGCCTTTGCACATGTGATAGGGAATCTTTGATGTACGTCGTTAGTGGTACGGAAGCTTAGGTGGCTTTAATATTCTGATTCAATACTCTTTGGCATTATTATGAAAGTCTTTTTGATATTAATATGTACGTATGAAGTGTTTTTAGTGCGACATATATTTTGGCTCATATCAAAAAGTTTTAAGGTTATACATTGTAAATAAATGAATAATTAATATCTACATCTGTAACAGAAGATGTTCGTATATACGTCGCCTATCTTGGAAACTATTTTTCTAACGCTTATTTCTTCAGGTAAATGATTTATATGTACGATTTTTTAAACATTTAAAGATTAAAACATATTATAGTTTATTTTCTGACGTAGACGAAGTTGCGCGGGTCAGCTAGTAAAATATAAATGGAGACGGCTATATATATTGAAGTATTTTATAGAGGTAATACGGGATCAGAAAATTGATAATTTTTTTACGTCTGATTGTGAAAATAACGATTTATCTCAATACCTTTAATTGTTTTTTAAATATACCAGGTCAGTGCGTAAAATTATTAAATCAAAGAATACAGATATAAACATGCAGATAATGTAAAGAAAACATATTGCATTTATAAAGTAAATACGAAGAAAACACAGAGAACAATCTAAAAGCCAGATGTATCTTAAACTGCCTTACACACTTATTCAAACATACAGCTCGAGGCATTCATTCAATTTTCTAACCCATTTACGTCTCAGACTTGTAAAAAACCAAATAAATTATCCGTCGACATTCCAACCGTGCATTTCCACGATATAATACCATAAGCGGCGCGTGTGTACGTTTTACCCCATTTTCCTCGATGAATTGATTTCGTACCGGCGGCAGAATTCATATCATGTTATGAATGGAATGTTTTACCGTTACTTTTTTCATTTTTTCAATATTTGTAATTGAATCGGGAGTTATTTACGTATATTGGATATTAGGATTGGGAGCTTTAAGTGACTTAAGTTATATTTTTGTGTTGTGCTTGCCACAGATACTTATAAAGCTGTAGTAACGAAAATAAGACGTATTATAGTTCGATTAAATCTTACAACGAACGTCTATATTTTGTCGCAAAAACAAAATGTTTACCATAAGATAAATATAAAATGTTACAAGAGAATAATTATTCATAAGTCTACTAACCCTTAGGGAGTCGTATTAAGTTTAGCTAGGCCTGCTTAATGATCCAATTCCTGTCATGTTCAGGAAAGGGTTTACCCCCTAAAAAACTTGAAACAAACGCCGCAAAAACCAAAGACGTTCCGTTTAACCCCCACCTCCCTTGGCCAAGGAGGCAGGGAATAATTATGAAAGAAGTAGGATAGACACTGACTGGCCGCGTCAGCATAAAATGAATAATAATGGTTTATGTGTGTTATACATTTTTTGATTTATATTTTATTTTCTACTAATATTTGAGGTAAACACTGAAGGAAGTTAATATTTTCGTGATTGTTCAGAGGTATAACGATAAATTATTTTTTCAATTATATACATATTTATTTTCATTAGCACATTTCAATTACTCCAGTTTATTTTTATAACATATGTTCGTTGATGAGCATAAGGCTCACTTAATAATAGTTGAAGTTTTACAGAACATCACAAGTTAATATATTTATGAATTTAATTTATAAAGTAAAGGTCATCCAATTGTTATACATTTTATTTATAGCTTTCTAAAATAAGATAACCTTATTACAAAGAAAAGTCATTTTCACATTCCTCGGTGCTTATGCGTATATTATGTAGTTAATTTTACAATTATATCGACGAGTTTGTGAACTGGAGGGCAACAGCCTCACATTCGTATTTTATAAAGCTATTTTATTATGAAATCTAAGTAGAAGATTAAGATATTTCTTGGGTTAAAACACCTTAACTATTATACGTTTTGGTGTCACTTATAGAGTAATACTGACGAAGAATAACTTTATGCTATTCAAGTACATTGAATTGTGACTAAATCGATGTTTTATGACATGTTGTAAACATTTTATAGATACTGTACGTTTGAATATTTTATTGCCGTTACTTTGTAGGACATTGCGATGTAGATAATACTTTAATTTTTTATATCAGACATCCAATGTAGCGCACGGGTCTTACTTGATGTTAGTACTAACTATTATCAAGTAAGACGCTATATATATGTATGTTATAATTGGTTATAAAACGATATAAAGTCATAGACATAGACACAAATAGAGTCAGAATTATTTGTCAGTTTTTGCATTTATTACATTATTTTTGATCTTACCTAGTGTAATCGAATCTTTTAAATCTATTTTAACCAACTTACAATTTGGGAAATGGGATGTTGAATTATAATATCTACAGTATTTAGTTTGATAATACAATAATTTGGTATCTTAAAGTTGATTTCATAATGGAGCCAAAAGCTTAAAGCTTTTTATTTATTTTTTAAACTCGGCACGTAATTATTATTATTACATGTTCTATGTTATTATAGTAAATAATGTTAAATATAAACTTAAAATTTTCCTGTATAGTAAAAATATAGGCGTGGACTTAGATAAAAGTACAAATTCACCTTGCGATAAATTGATTACGTGTAAAATACTTAACCGCGTCCACTTATATGCACCTTGCAAGCTCGGCGACGCTTAGGGAAATCTAATTTGCACATGTCTGAAGGTGAGGGAAGATTTTTCAGTCTATTATGAAAACGAAGTTACATCTACCACAGTTCATTTTTATATTTCGCTTTATAACTCTGTTATTTTTAAACAGTTAAGGCAGCGCTTTGCTTTGGTTAAATGAAAACATAAAAGAATGAATGAATGCGGTTCATTGTTACATAGTTCAATAACAAAAGTTATACAGAAGTATGAAGAAGATTAGAAAAATAAAAGAAGGTAGACAAACTATTGATTGTTCTCTATTATTTAAAAATTAACAGATAATATTTAAAGCGACTTTACATACTACTAAAAAAATATACTAAATAGTCAGTATTGTACGTTTACCATTATATTTTTTTCTATTTTTAATTAATTTCAAAAGAAATAATAAAGAAAAGAAGTGAATACTTAATAGCTATTATATTAAAGATACCGGCAATTAGAAAATTAAAGGGAGCATTAAAAAAGAACTATTCATGAAATCAAGTGTCAGTGAAAAAACTGTATTCTAAACCTTACAGAAGTCTGAATGAAAAAAGATTTCAACAAAAATAATATAATGAAATGAAAAGGCGTATTTTTTAAGTGAAAACGATGCAAAGATGATTTATTTAACTTAAATAAATGTCAACAAAGAACACGCATGAATAACGTATGGCAACCAATTACATTACTTTTCTCTTCAAAAGAGTTGCTCTTGAATTAAAATCCTTCAAATAAAAGGATTTAAAATGTTTGTAATTTCTCCGCTTTTCGCTAATGACTATTTTAAATGCTAGTTGGCATTTGGAGACGCTCTGAATGACATGTTAAGTATCACGTTCCTTTTTTAAAAAACTATTAAATTTTTAATGTAATGCCTTTTTGCGTACTTTCGTAATTGGCAACATATAAAAATTGAATGCTTTGTAGTCTCCAACCTTCCATTAAAGCACTGTACTTAAAGAATTTAAAAAATTCAGTTTTACAAAATGGAAACAAAGACTTGCGAATGGATAGGACGCGCATGTGGGCGAGGCATAATTAAAGTGTTACAATGAATATTTAAATCGTAAAGGGTGCTTCGTGGCGCAATGACGTTCGGGGGTGTCCAAATCGACAAATACATATTTTTGGAAATCATGCTGTTTTGAACACCGTTAGGAAAACGGTAACTGTGAATTCTAAGATTACGATTGTGAAAATAATTTTTACCTCACATAAACAACTAGAAAACTTAAATACATACACAATTTTTTATATCTTTGTAATAATGCAATTCAAGAAACTCGTTTTTTAATTTCATATATTCTAAAAGTCATTAGAAGCAATGCCATATTCAATCACACAAATTGATGGAGTGACTTTTTACTATTGTCGTACAGCATAAAAAATATTAAATTTACAGGAAACAAAATCAAATTTAAAAAGTCAAATCATCAAAATTTGTAGATTGATATTTTACTACTTCTCTTCTTTTAATATTGTTATTATGTACTGGAAGCTTCCTTGTTTATTACGACACTGACTTTGGGAGTAATTAGTATATATTTCAAAATGTTCGCCAATTGTACATATTACTGAGAAATTTATATAACTATATTACTAATAATTTAATTTTATTTTTTTATTCAATTTATGTAATTGATAATGTCCGAGTTTATCAATTATGTACTGTGTTATTTAAATATTATGGACTATTGTTCGTTTTCTTTTTAAAGGAAATACAGTAATGCATAATAATGAATGATGCCTCTTAACAATGTATCTGCTGACATCACCTGACTCTTATGGGTAAAAATCATCTTTAATCTCAAAGAGCACTATATCTTAACCAAAATAAACTGTTATTTAAATAATTACTAATTATAATGAATAGATAAGAAAATAAAAACGTTCCCGGTAGACCATCAACTTAATAGCGGACAAGTCAAAGATACGTCAGGGGTCGGAACGTTTGCCAAAAATTATAATTTTAATTGCGTCCCTCCTTACCTCAATCGCCCCTCGCCTCGAAATAAACACATACTTTGAATATTATTTACACTTTTTTTTTTCTTTGCCTCAGACGTTAGTGCACGATCACGTTTACCATTGAATACTGGAAAAATACATTTTGAATATTTTTAAGGGATGGCACCTCTATTCTCTTAATACAAAATATTTATTTTTCTTAAGCTGTTAATACAATTTTTAAAATGTATACTCTGAAATTATTGAACATATGAATTTGAAGACCACTACAAGTTTAAGTTAGGATACAAACCGTTTATAAATAAATATCAACTTTCAAAAATGTATTTAAAGAAAATAACTAAAGTAAGTCTTAGCAATTTCCAAATAAATCTTGTTACTATTATTTAGCAAAAAAAAGTCATTTTAATATTGTTGAAACAACGTACTAATCAACGGCTTAAAACTATTCATAACATATATGACAATATACATCAAAAGCAAAAAATACAAATCTAGACCATCCTTGACAAATATAATTTTTGAGACTTCGAGCCCTTCCCAAAAAAGAAAAAAAGAAGACGCCAGCTTCCTGTGAAACTGGAAAAATTAACGACTTCCCAGAACACACACGCGTAAGAACAAAAGAGTGGGGGGGCGGTCCCCCCTGCCGAAAATACGCGAATAGGCGACACCGCTAACAATTTCCTTTTACTCATTATCTTTAAATACACTCGTGTGGTTTGTCTACGAGTTTTGGTCGTAAATTAAAAATATTACTTGGGAAGTTCTCTCCCGTCTATAATTATGACAGTAACAAAAATTATTTGGATTGTACAATGATTTCAGTAGCAGTTATTTTACCTTAATACACAGAAAATATAGTGGGTTCGCGACCTATCTGAACTTTATAATTTTTTGATATCTACAGATTTAGTCCAAGAGAGATATGTTGTGGGCCAATGCTTTTTATTTCAATCTTATACAAAAAAAAAATAAAAAAACGTATAAATTTACATAAATAATCCTATCAGTGATTACCGTAAACGATCATCCTTATAAGATTTTTATATGTTAAGGTTATATAGCAGCAGTAACATTATTAGATTTTTACAAAAACTTATCTTATACCTTAGTTCTATTTCAAGATGAAACGTCAGTGAAGAAGTAATAAACTATATTCGAACATTTTACCGAGATTATTGCATTACCTTTCACTCGACTTAAGTCAAAGGTTTCGTTGGGGCCCTTATATAATTTGTTTACAATAGATGAATATAAAAGTAAATAAACGTTATTTAGCTTCAATTTCATATTCATTTAATATTTTAAATTTATAAATTTGTAAATTTAACACAAATTTATCTATAATTTATTATCCCTCATTTATCTTATTTACTATCACAATTATTAAAGAATTTTCTAATAATTAATGTAAAAAATCCAAGCTAATTGGGCTACGAGTACCGATATAGTTTGATCATTATAATGCGTTAAATTTTGACGACTAAATTACTGAAAGTACGCCTTACACGGGGCCCCAAACAGGCCCCCAAAGAAGTTAGTTCGTCCCTTGCACCTACGTATACAAGCTGAGGACCGCAATCATCTCGTACAGCTTTATCCGCATTTGCTTATTACTTCGACGAGACTTCAGAGAAGTAAAATAGAGGATTTTATTTTTAGAATCCATACGCTAATTGAATGATTTTTATTTTATTATGGTGACAATGTCAATAATAAGTTAATAAAATACTTTATTCCATGCATACTCATCTTGTATGGTCTAAGGTGTATTTATCTGAAAAGTTTATATCATAATTTTATTAGCTGACCTTGTAACATTGGAACTGAATGTAGTAATTTTGTTTATGTATGTACTTTTTACAATACATTAATTTATTATCTCAAAGCTAATATCGTGATAGAAGTAAGAACATTATCTCTTATATATTTTTTGTTCCGTATATGGTTTTGTCTTTTTATGCTAAATACCATTTATATGATCTTTTATGAAATTTAAAATTAAACTAGTTTATATAATACAAAATAATATATATTGATATAGACATAGAAGTACCGTCAAGGGTAATAACAGGCTTTTACACGAAATATAGCTACTCCGATGGAACTATTTCATTTCAAAACGTGACGTACAGAAACAACAATATTGTATAATCTGTATACACTTGCGAAATTTTTCGTTTTTCCAGGACTCGACCTCATAAAGCAAAATAATATCTTCCCAACATAACTTCAGAAGTCGCAACGTCGTAGGCAAGAAATATGAAAAATGTTCGTTCGTATAAGTGGCCCTGAATAAACTTGACCAAGTACTTGAGACAACGAATCTCTTGTCTTATAAAATGCTAGAATGGACCGCTTTTGAGGTTAGCTTTTTAAAGAACCTTACTCGTCTCAAACTTATTTTAACTGCCATACGAACATGCTACTGTCCAAAATAAACAGACATTATAATGGAAAATTATATCATAGGTACACTGAATCATTAATTGTTATTTTTTTCTATGCCGCTCTGTTGATCTAATTATTTTTAGTTTGCGATATGACGCAAAATTCATCATAAATTACTTTATTTTTACAATTATAATAAATTCACGTAAACTGAGTAACGTTCTGTATTCTTCCAAATATCTTTTGTGTTTAACTAATCTTTTTACATTTTGTATAAAAAAAAACAAGTAAAAAATCAAATGACCGTGTATTTAAAGTATTTAACATCCGTTATAGACAGCTCGTGAGCTAACACCATAAGCTCAGCTGTCGATATTAGTTCACTTGTAATATAGCCGTGACCACGCCTTGCGAAGACCATACTTAGAAATGGGGTCTTTCGTTTGTTTTATTTAATAAAGATTTTATTCCTAATTGACTTTAAGACACACAAATTAATAGGGTTTGAATTTGTGTGTAGAAAAATGTTTTGCGTGTTACTTTATTTCGACAAATCTCTGAAACGGCTGAACATGTTATGCCTGTATTTTCTGTGACAGACAATTAATTTTGGAAAGAGTAATATAGGATAATTTTATTTCATTATCATCGTTTTCATATAAACACAAAATCAACAAAGGCGGAACCGTACACTGTTAGTTTAAAATAAATAATGTGTCCGTTTAGAAAGACATTGTCACCCATTTTGATTTTGTTTCCTAAAAAGAATGGCCGCACAAGCTTTATTGAGAGCTTAGTCATAACAATTTCTCATTGCGTGCCTAACCTTATTAAGGAAACACGTCAAAATGCCCACGCGTTATGTACTGTCAATTCTGAAAACAGAAATATAAAACGTCAATAAACTACACCCATAAACACCATTGTCTCTAATAACAAAAATCTTTTTTTTTATTTTACCTCAAGGAAGGAAGTTTCGTAAGGGTAGGCAGTGTAAATATTAAAAAGTAATAACAATTCCACGTTACAATAACACCTCTATTAATGGTGTTCCGTTTAGTAACGTACATTCGAAACTTAGGCAGAAAAATATTTAAATTCGAAACATACTAATTTCGAGAAAATTAAACATATAAATATTTATTTTAAGACATGGGTTTATAAATCTTGTTATTTTATCTATGACTGAGTGATACATGAAAGCTCAAAAGGTTTCGATTGGCAATCAGCCCTGATTTTTCCTTGAGTACTTTTGGTCCGTTAACTTAATAAACTATTTAAAAATCAAAAATTTATGAAAATATCCATACTGCCTTTTCATAAATTAATTTTAACTAATAAGCTTCTTATAAACTGTCCGAGAATCCTAATTACTTTAAACAACATTTATTCATTTGCCAACAACGAATAGTAGACAAACAAATATTTTGTACCTATTGTTCGCATAAAAATCTACAATATAGTTTCTATGTGTATTTCATTCAAACCGAGTGTTGGCCGCAATTCGAAAAAAGAACGCATTTGTTTAAATTAAAAAAAGAAACACCAATACACTTAGAATATTCACACAACGACCAGAACACATTTTAAAAATAGAAAAGAACACGTTCTTAAAAAAATTCGTTTTCCGCGGTAGGGTTACCGTGCAATGAAATGTTCTCGATTTTTCCGTAAAATCTAAGAATATTAAATTAATTACATTTAATCAAATTCAATATTACTTTGTTAAATACAAATGAATATAATATGCTTGTATTTTTCGCGTAAACAATTCTATAGATAAATCAGCTAGTCTATGTTTCTGTCTATATATTTTTGAAAAAATGTATAACATGGTCATTTGTAATCATTATTTAAATTTTCTTACAATTTTCAGGAATTAAAACTTTACTTTGCTCAGTCTACAGAAAAATGTTTCACTTTAAAATATATTGGAAGCATTCGTGCTCAGTAAATATATAGTCGTGTTCTAAGGAATAATCTAAATTTAACTCTTACGCTTTCGTAATATTCTTAAGCAATATTTAGTTGCATTAAAGATTTTTATAGGTGTTTGGGATTTTTCAGTTTAACCTCCAGCAACCCTACCGGGGCACAATGTAAAGCGCCCTATTCAGAACACAATAGCGTTTTGTGCGGTTTTGTGCTCATGACCCGACGTATGTCACAATACGTTCGTGTATGGGCGCACTCACTGAATTGTTTTTGTTTGTGCTTCATGTTTTCCCTTTTATTTCGTTGCGATTTTTCATGGAGAGTGTAATTTTGCCTTTCTTGAGATTTCCCCGTGAACTATGAGGGTGAATTGAATATGTTTTACATTACGGCTTTCAGGTTGTATAAAAGACTGTCTGGAAACAGTGCTATGGAAATTGATAAAAGAAATTGTATCAGTACTTATGACTATAGAGATTATTGTCTTAATATATAATTGAATCTATCAATTTTTATTATTGTTTTCAAAATAGAAATAAACTTATTTAACTATAACGAAATTAATATATGGTATTTTATATCTAATGCTTTTGAACTACAACTACTATTACTTGTTTGTTAACTTAATACCATAATACAAAATTAGGTATGAATATCGAAATCAATAAAATTCACTTTGTATAAAGCACTCAACATCACTGTCACAATGATAATGAAGGACCCATATCAGAGATATGAAAGACCTCCAATTTGCTAGGATACTCACACGTCACCTCGATGAGTTCATTAATCGTGTCCCTCCAATTAACACCCATAGAGAACTTCCAGTTAAGTATGTCGTATTTGATACTTTGGTTTAATTTATGCGCTTTATTCTACATTCGTTTGTTGACAGCATATGAAGTGACAATCAAGTTATTTCATAATATGTAAGTAACTTTTGAAAGACTAAGCAATAATTTACCACTACTTGGAATTATATTAATAACAAAATAGATGTAAGAAGAAGTGAACTTAATAAGTGTAAATAAATAATAACGTGTTTTAAAGCATCAAATACGTAACCCGTAACAGAAGTACATTCAAATTACAACTATAGAGGATAGCTTTCAGCTTCATCGTATGAACCAGGGATCCTCATTAGAAATGTGGGAATTTAACGTGACGTCATTACAGATCAATCGCTTTCTCCCCGAGGTTACCTCATTAAAATATAACGAGTTTATTTTCTGATGCGTTTTACTTACGTCGATGTAGCTTTTATTTTTCAACTAGCTTTTCAAAGCTTTTCCACCGTAACTTGTTAGGATTATGAATGTGAATGAAGAAAGTTAAGATTTATATTTTTTATATTAAATATCGAGAAATGAGATTATTGCAATCGAGAGTCCCTGATCGTTGATATATTGACGAACAATTACTCAATTTTTACAACAGACATTCGAAATTGTAATCACTGTAGGACGCATAACTATACTTCACCTTGTTATTTATAGATATCATTTCGATATTTTAATATTTTTCACTCGTGTATACTGATAATTACTCGAAAATTATATAAATAAGCTTAGATAAACATGTATGTTTTGACAGAAATCGAATTGCCGATCTCTTCGACTTAATTTGTAATTAATTTTAAAACAAACAGCCTATTAAACTTAAAGCAATTTTGTTAAAAATATAATGATTCCATATAAAATAGTTAACTACATAAAATATTGCTTTTATCAAGTACGTTGTAGAAATAATTGGCGTTTAGGAATATGTTACTAGAGTAGGATCAGACCGCAGACAGACTGAAAGTTAAATCCATAAGCAGTGCCATAAGGGTTGTTTTGAGGGTGATTATCACAGTGTTTATAACAGTCAGTGAGGATAACAGAAAATAATAAAATGATATGTTTGAAACAAAATAGTTAGTCTAGTGAAATATCATATACTACAGCAATCTACCACAAGAAAATTCAAAAACCCTGAAGAAAATTCTAATGTTCATTATAAACTTTTTAGTTTTTTAACCAATTTAAAGTCATGATGTAAATGATTTTTTCGTATTCACTCAATATGCGATGTCACTTTTTGATAACCTATTCATGTACTACTTGACTGTGACTATCATGGCAACTTTCAGATATTTACCACTAAATAGTAAGTAAACTGTGGCGACATCCCTTTTCTTATTATAGGTTATGTTACTCGTTAGTTTTCCTCGTAATAAGCACTGCGCTTCACTTTAAACACGGGTTATGTTCTATACATGGGCATTACGCTATTATCAATTTATTGGTAGAACCATTAAATTAGCATGTAGCTCGTTATGAGCTGTTCTTGCTGTTATAGTGTAATTTTAATACCCCCTAGCTTTATTGCGTATACCGTAGAAACACTTAAATATGTAAAGTTAAAAATGTAACACAAAAAGATATACAAAAGCTCATGGCTTTATCGTGAGATTTCTTCCAAGATATCAAAATATTCCATTTTTTTTTCAACTAAAAAGTTCTAATTTGTTACGGCAATTTCACCTTAACTCCCAAATGTGTATAACACAATGTAGGTATGTAGGAACCCTTGTAACCTTCAATATACGCCGTCGAAACCTTATATTCGACTATTATTTAAAGAAATTTAGAAAGCAAGGACTACAAATTTAAATTGTCTTTTTAAAAGCCACGCATTGTAGCTCTAATAATTAGTTGTATCTAACATTAGTTAATATCTCACCTAACAAATTATTAATCATTTTGAAATAATCAATGTTTATGCCAAATTTACGATAAGAATTGATATCAATTTTATATTTAAAAAATTCAATACGATTTCGCGCTATCCAAATATCTAACCGTTGCAAAGTATGAATTAATTGCGTGACTGCACTAACAGTTACAATTTTGCCCGGTTGATTCATTAGACACATGGGGTCCTTCGATACGTTATGGGGTCCTTGCGTGTACGGTGCGGGAAACGTGAAATGTGACGACGTAAGAATAATATGATTGTGACTACTCCTAGTTTATTACAAAAAATGATTCATGCGCCAAAGAACTTGGCGTGTTAACTTTTTATCTAAATCTCTCAAGCCACACACTGAATGTCATAAGTGAGGCAAAAGCATTTGCTAAAACTACCACATAACTTTTCATAATGGTCATCAAAAGACATGTTGAGTTGCCCTGGTGGTAGATGATACTTCAGTCATGCGACATCTTTAATTAATCAACCATGTGCCAAGTTAGTCAGTTATATCCATACAATTCTTTCCCCATGACGGATGGTGAGGGCGAACAATTCATTTATGTCTCGTGTACGTAACTCATAATCCATTCAAGTAGAAAACCTATACAGTATCGTTTGTAATTACATTTATCAGTTATTAAGTAATTTTACTTACATGTTTTTAGTACGTTAGAAACATTCAAATATTCAAAACGGTCAGATTTGTTTATTAGAGACGTCGACAGAAATATGAGGTTGGGCACACTTGATTATAGCTATCTTAATCAACGCGTTAATAATTTACTGATAGGATGTCGATTTATTTTTATTTCAATCATTCAGATTTTCTTAGAATGAAGTTGTAACTCGGATTACGGAACATTACAATTTGTACATCTATGAACACTACAAATATATTTTAAAAGAGTCTTAAGCTATGTTTAACTAGTCATATGGCCACAGATTTCCAGACATACCAATCTTTAATATCCAGTGGTGGCCATTGGCAAATACGATGTATTGTTAGCCGTTAGAACATATAAATTAGACAATCCCATAATAGCACTAAACCCATACGAAGCGGTCTAATCACGAATCGTGACACATTGCACTGAGTGGGAGATTAGCAGAGACCGTTTATAAATTAGAGACACGTACATGTGCAGCCGAAGCTTAACAATATTTGCTTTATTTCAGTTAATATGTTTTCATTCGCATTTCCTGGAAAAATCACATTTTTCAGATATTAATTGTTTTTTTAAAACTCTAGATGCAGATGCTTGCATTGCATCCTTTTGTATGATTGCCTATATAATGTGTTGTAGCTTTACTGTCCTTAAGAAGAAGTGATGTAAATAGGTACCATACTGTTTAGCTGGATTAATTCTATAAGGCTCAGTTTAATGTTTCGTAAGATACATAAAGTTAATTAGTTAAATAACGAGAATGTATGATTCTTACTGTGATCATTTATTATTTGAAATGAATAAACATGAAGCATACCAGTAAAAAGGTTTCGAGATCCGAAACCGCACATTATTATCTCAATACAATGATAACTTTTAATAAGCTAAAACAAAGCAGTGTATGAAAAACAGTGAAAAATTGTGAAAACTGTAACAACACTGCAGCGCGCCGGCCGTCGACCGGAAATATTATGAGAATCACTAAAATAATAAAAATATTTGCTAAGTCAGAGTTGACTTTCTAAATAAGGGTTCCGTAGATTTGTCATTTGCTTTATATGAATTTGATGCATAATTATGTAAACGTGTGTGGCAGACACATTTCTGTATTTGAAGTATATTACTGGATCATATTTCTCTATTGCCAAGTAAAAAAAAAACATGTAAAGATTTTTTGAGCTCCCCAAAATTCTTGTCTGCAAACCAATGACTACAGAAGTCAACGGCACAATTTTAGGATCTTTTCACAGTTAATATTTTGACATAAAATAAATCAAGCGATAAGTGAGAAACTTGTTAATAAATATAAGCCATTCACAATACTTACAAAAAATAATTATAAATACTGTTTGAAACATTGGAACAAATTATTCGGCTTGTCTTTAATTACTACAATTACATCTACAAAAATAAAAATAGTATTTTTTTTTACATAAAATAAATATTTTCATCCAGGCGCGTCATGAAACGATAAAAATAAAACTAAGTGAGTTTCAAACATAACCCTAAAATTAAAAACAAAAATTTGGCGGCACACAACGCAGACCCGCAATGTGAATTGCTCTCAAATAGATAAGTAGCGGCCTCGAAACACGCGTAATTATATAACAAAAACAAAATATAAAAACTCTTTTCATTATTTTTTAAAGCTCTTTCTGTGGCCCGATTCGAGCAAAACTGATTTTTTTCCTCCTTCACCGGGAAATGACTTCTGACTCATAATCTCTCGAGCGATCTCATTAAAAATTCATAACTCAAAACTGCGAAAAAATGAAATATTTACGCTAAAGTTCGTTTCTATATGCATTTCATGTAATACTTTTTATAGAGCTTTTTATTCTCAAATAATATGTCACATAACACCAAGGTGAATTACTAGTATTCCGTCATGATCTAGACAATCTTACGGAATTTATTTAAACGTAATAAAACAAGTTAAATATTTAAATTAAATTATATAATATGTTTAGATATTTTAAAGAAATGGTTTTATCATTACCGATTTTCCAAAATGTTTCAAGATTTGATACGATATCGGAGCTAACAGCATTGTCAAAAATAATTGAAAAATGCCATCATTCCTATTATATTGTTAACTATTTTGTTATATATTTCAAAGATAAAACTACATAATGTACTA
>JAOSYY010000015.1:1332389-1409011 GCA_025727935.1 Hebomoia glaucippe
ACTGTCATTTTCTTTAAAATCAGTAAGCTAACTCATATACCTAGACTAAAATGTGTATCATATTTTCATTTGTAATAAATAATAAATGTATTGATGATTTTATTGGCAGAAGTAATTTTAATAAAATCTACCAACAGATAGATAGAACCCTAATCAAAAAATTAACTTTAATTATAGTAAATGGGGTAAAAATGTGTGGTTTATTAGTTGTAAATGCTCTATATAGTTCGGCTTGACACACGTATCAGCTAGAGGCAGTGGGTAGCAAATGATCAAATACGTGAGATTCGAGTAGTTTGGAGCAAACTATTATTGAGCGGGAGCTTATAACGAAGTGCGCTAATAGGATCGAAGGAATTTAATGCTTTCAGTAGTACGTTTAACTAATTGATATAACGAAATATTATTAAATTGCAAGCATTTCTTGGGTACTTCGATCATTTTTGAAACTGGAATCCATAAATCTCTTTAAATTTTTTTATATTTAAATGGAAGAAACGTAC
Source organism: Hebomoia glaucippe (assembly GCA_025727935.1). Classification (NCBI taxonomy): domain Eukaryota; kingdom Metazoa; phylum Arthropoda; class Insecta; order Lepidoptera; family Pieridae; genus Hebomoia; species Hebomoia glaucippe. The sequence goes on from JAOSYY010000015.1 coordinate 1,332,893, forward strand.
AAATTACATCACAACTTTCCAAATTTTATTTATGGTACTTTCCTGACTTATTAACTTTAACATGATTAAATAAACACTATGTATCTGTGTATCGTACGTATATAGTCGATAACATATATAACATTAGAAAATTAAAAAAGATATATTGAGAAAAGTATACACATAATAGAAAATTACCAAGTACGGACGTTCAAACAAAGTGTTCATAAAAAATGTATACAAATATGACACATCTAATATTAACAATCATTATATCCCTCACCAAATTGATTCCACAAACACACATTTAAGTCACATTAACGTATTCGCAACATGTTATCAGAATCAACGCCGTCTCTCTCAGGAAATTGAATTTACTTAATACATTACGCAAAATGGAATATAAGGATAGGGCAGTTACTTATTAAGATCAATTTATGTGAAATATATTTAAGATTTCTTTGACAAATTCTACACAAACTCCTTTGTTACAGTAATATCTACACTAAGATGACGTTACAAACCCTAAAAACCTCCATTCAATTTTCGATAGCTACCATTAAGGGAAAGTCACTTACGTACTACTTTATTATCTTAAATAAAATATTTTATAGATAATATATCATCTCTAACTTATCTATAGAAATTAAAATATACCTCATCCAATTTTTCTTAGACTGTTAATACATATATTTGAAATAATTCTCAAATTGCATCAGATTATTATTTCGGATATGGATCCAATCGCCTCCAGGATATCAACGAAGTTCCTCAGTTTTTTATCTAAATCATTGCATGCCATATTAGCTCCTATTTCAAGCTGCTATAGACTTTATCAGGATATGATTGTAATTCTGAGTCTGTTAGATCATGTTACTGGGTTTTTGTTCAATGGAAATAGTAAATAATATTATTTTCAATACCTCAGATATATATGATTTTTATTAAGCTAAAGAGCTTTCCGGTTTGACTCCTCGTCAAATCTGAAAAATATTTCTAGTTAGTAAGTATTGATTGAATCTAAATCAAAATATTTAAATTAGGAATAAGTAGAACGTTCTCTAATATTAATACTGTTGTATTTATCAGCAGTGTTTAATTGTAATAAACACTGCTGATAAATACAACAGTGTTCACTGTTTAATTATAGTATATGGGTAAGTTGTCTACCATATAGTAAGTTTTAAGCTCGTATATCAACTTAACTGCTGTTTATTCTATCGATGATTATTTCAGTAATAATGACATTTAATCTATTTTGAAATTACTCCTGGCCACAGAAATAGTTCCATAAATAACAAAAATTAAAGAAAGAGGTAAGTAGGCTTCAGAGGTATGATACGGTTTAAAGTGTTAATATATCCAGGTATACGAATCACAGTCCTAATATAATCCAAACATATTAATTTTAAACCCACATCTACATTCGGAATGTAAACAGGGAAAGTTATGGGGCATCCGCAAATAGTTCGGCGTGGAGGTCATAAGTTGTGCAAATTGTTAGTACATTACCATACATTTACATATCACACGCTGGCGCAAATGTTGGCTAAAACTATCAGAAATGGGATGAACTGTAATCCAAATTTGTTTTATTAGCATTAACTAACATTCACTATAAAATCTTGGGAGAACACTGATTAATTCTAGTACAGATTTCATCGCAATTTTGTGCTACTCAATAAATTCAGTAATTTAAGCCTAAGCTCCGATAGAGCTGAATAGTCAACTGGTTAATCAAAATATTGCTTTTGGAGACAACTTCAAGTAGTAGTTTAAAGGTTATATTTGTTAGTGATAGGGCAACACGCAATGCTAATGAATGAGTCGTTCACCTAACAGAACTTTACCTGAGTGTTCAAACTCAATCCAATATTTGCGGACTTAACTGGGCTTACGCTGTTCGTGTGTGGATTGGAGATCGGATCGGATTGTTGGATGTGTAGTACACCGATTGCGGTAGGTGGTACAAATTACAAGTGAAAAGTATTAATACATCAAATACTGATCAACTATAGATCAATATTTTAGTATCGTATGTTTGTTATTTAGAATTGATTAAAATTTTACATAAAACACGAACGCGTTGGAATTCTTTTTGTAACATATAATATAAAAAATAATTGTTTTCAGATATTATATGTGATTGATTAACAACATTGAACTTTAACACGACTTGTTATTACTCATTTATGTGGCTGAACAAGGAAAAAAACACTATGTCACTTATATTGGTATAGAAAAGTATTTTATTCTTCCCGTGTACCTATTTATTTTTTTTAATCTGTATGTCGTGAACTGTTACATCAAGAATGTAGAATAACGTTTTTATCGCAAAAGTATATATCTTAAGTCGTTTACTTAACCAAGTATAATACATCCCTTGTTAAAATTAATCTCGGTTGAGCGTACGACATCTGTATTTGACAATAATTATGTTTCTCTAATATTATTTGAATATTACAAATTTGAAATTTTTGAGGGTATAAAATATATTAATTTGGTATAAATAAAAAAGTGTAACAACATAATGTATGATTTTAAAGAATTATATTTATTCACCCTTGAACTTATCCAAAAGGTATAAGCATTTAGTCATTTTCTCAATTTATAGTGCTAACTAGCGGAACCCTGACGTTTCACAGGTGTCTATTTTATATTTATGCTATGGCTACATACAATGACAGTGATGATAAAATAAAAGTCATCTAAGTTACTCCGTATAACGATACTTAGCTGCTAGTGGGATTTCCATTGAAACGCTTCCAAACAATTCGGAGATTAGCTAAGATAAATAAACGGATAGAAAAAATATAAAATGGTTTTCTATTACAGGTATCCTATATTTTTAATATGCACTTTGAAATAGCTGTTATTTTGAAATTTCACACATATACTACAACTTTATTTATATGTATTGATACCACAATACCTTAAGAAAAATTACGAACTCAAACTATTTACCTGTTATAAGCTGATGACAGTATAATTACACATTCTATAAGTTAATTGATTAAGTGGGACCCCACAGCGTTGCCAACACATTTATCTGTATCGTAAATAGTCCCATATCGTAGCTACCGACTAAACACATTATAATGTCTTCCACATAAACAATAGAATGGGTTAAATGAGACTGGGCGGTTATGTAAGCGATTTTATCACTTAGCTCTCTGTCTAATTATGTATAAAGTTTTATAAAGGCAATAAAATATAATAAAGTAATACACAAACAATAAACAGTATATTCCTGATATCGAAACAGGTTTTCTTAAATAGTTTAGAATTAAAACATGTTCACTATTGTAGAATTCATAAAAATTATAAATTAATCATTTATCAAGATCATCATTTTATAATAAGGTATTTAATAATATTTGATTAAAACCAATTTTTTCGATATAAATTAAGAATTTTTAGCTACACGTTCATAATAATATAGGAACTGCTCGGAGATAATCCTAAACAAAAAAGCAACTATTCTCATTATTATTTCCCGTAATTTAAACTATACGACACAAAAGTAGTAATATAATTTAAAATGTTTTCAAACAAAAACTTTACATTCTTAACGATAAACTTCAATCGCTTAAAGTAAGGCCATACTCTTAAACTAAGAAGCCAATTAATCAGTAGTCGGTCTAATGAGCGAATATTTCATTGTCCAGTTCCTTCTGCGATGGAAGGGTAAGGGCTGTCGAGTAATTATCTTGTAAGTTATAATTTTATACACCATAATATTGACTAAAGCAATTATGCAAACTGTACAATCATGCAATCAATCAATTACACATGAAGTATGGGAATATTTTAATAACGTCGATAGGCCTTAAGGGAGTTTTAATAAAACCTGAGATATTCCTTATTAAAATCAGTATCACATCCTGGTATTATCATAAATTTGTTTAGACTTTCATTGAACTACATATTAAATATTATTATTAACTTACTTTAGTAAGAAATGTCATTAAAATATTCTTAAAGCACTTTAAAGTTATAATAAAGTGACTTTTAACGTTGTCAATAGTAACGATCCCAAAATCATTGAAGTGTAAAGGACAATCAGGATAGCAGACGTCTTGAGTCAAAACACAAATGTTTCAAGAACTAATATCCAAAGGAAACTATTTAAACAAGTCCTCGACCCGAAGGAAGGGTATTAATAATTCTCTAAGACGCACATACGACAATCGTACTCATATAATATTATTGGCATCTGTGTTGGACAGCCCTGGGTGTCTAGAGGCGGTAGATAGCATAAGAGATACTTAACTATTTAATATTTATTGTAATTCAGGTAAATTTAAATTATAATTAGTATGCTTGCTATATATTCATAATCTTCATAAACTAGCATCCATTAAATACAAGACAAGTTTTGCTGAATACATGCATGTACCCATTATAGTAGAAACTAGAAAAATCTCTTCCTTACAAATGATAAAAATAGACAATAAACATTCGTTTGCATATTGAGAAAAAAATGAAATCAATGAAGTAAAAGGAGGTATGAAATTATTAAACTGACATCGAAAATTGAGTATTCCATATTAATACAAATACTCACTATGTATATTAGTATTTTTAGATACTAATTTTGGTTATTATGCTAAATAAATTATTTATACGAGTAGTATATAAAGTCAAAGCACAAAACATGTCACAAATATTTTGCATACCACATGTGATATGATAATGACATTTAGAATTGAAAAACTTAAAATCATCAATAATTATACTAAAAGCTCTTACGCTAAAAGGGTAGTCTTAATCGAAACATGTCGTCCGCAATGAGGGATATTCGAACCATATGCCGTAGAAGACGCGGACAGGCATACAGACAAAACATTCGATTCATTGGGTTGGTATGTGGAGTGACGTACGCTCTACTAGTCTTGATACTTTTATATATATTTTCGTAATAATAATTGGAAACATATCGACAAAATATTTCAAATTTTTACAGTCAATGTTTGGTATTTACTAAAACGAAGTGCTACACTATGAAGAATAGATTATTACAATTATTTTAAAACAAGATTGAATGGATAGTTAAATCTATATACATTTCGTGTAACCAAGTTTAATTTAGTTTTTAATTCTATCCACTTATCTTTGTACGAAATATCTATTTATAATAAGCAGTTATATATTTGTGAAAATTTTAAAAATAACATAAGTAATGTGTCTACTGCATGCACGCATTTCACGCATCAGTCAATTCCAAATCTCAAAACTTCATCGTCGCTGTGTAATAATGACCAGTGTCAGAAGGAGGTTGAAATCTACATACTGGGGTGCGGACATTTCTTGCATCCCCGCCTGAGATATGTGTCTTCGCCCTCCCTAGGGGTGTCCGAATTTTGGGGTGGTTGCAGAGACGGATTTGGTACATATTTAATCAATTAATGAGCAATAAGATTTTTTTATCTGTTTTGATGATTTATAAATATAAATAATAGATTTAGTTGTGTCACATTTATATACACATTACTTGTCATGCGACATATTACGATGACTCTGAACGCCACTCGACGTCAAAATGGATCACGCTTTAATTTCGTGAAAGTTTAATGTGACAGAATCTTAATTTATAAGTTTATAATGTAAAGTTAGAGTTATATAAAGCTCTTAATTAAATAATTGTGCCCAAATAACTATAATTTTTAATGACAACAATTTGACATATAAATACGGCCCTGGACGGTACTGCTAAAGGTATGCAGATGCGGTACCACCGTGATAAGTTAATTCCTACTGCCCGATCCCTTACCCGTATCAAAATTATAATAACGCAGAATATGCGACTATATGTCGGACGGGTACAGAACCCAGGGCCTTATTGAAATCTTAATTGCTTCGTATTGTTTAGTTATGTGATAACTGTGCTCAGACGCTGTGGAATCCGTATGCGAATAATATTCTCAGTGGAAGATTATATTAATTTATTAATCTTACACGTTTATTACTAATTTATTTTCTGTAACAAGTATCGATAGAGATGCGTAAAGTTCACTTCATTTATTATAATATATTACCTTATGCAGTCACATAGCATTAATGATATGTTGCCGATATAATACTGTTTGAAAAAAATAATGTTTCTTGAAAGTTAGGGTATATAACATGCCTTTACACCAAATTATAAACTTTATAGGTCCCTATAAATTTTATTTTCATTCGCTTTAGTAGCTTATACAGGATATTAGGGGTGCACTCCCGAAAATTAAGACAGATGATAGTACTAATGACACCTTTGATATTGGGACGGAAAAAAACTCGAACCTAATTAAAAAAAAAACATATTTAAAACGTTTTATTAGCATTATTTACGCTCCATCATATTAGCACAGCTAAATGAAACAATAGTTTCATAAAAAATACATTATTTTTCTAAAAAAAAAAGAACCAGTAATGAATCATGATAACAAAAACAGCTGGACTAATGATGACATGATGGAGCTAAATAACGCTAATAAAAAAAATTAAAAATATGTTTTTTTTGTAGTCAGGATCGATTTTTCTGTCGTACCATTATCAAAGGTGTCAAGAGTACTATCATCTGTCTACGTCTTCGGGAGCGGTCGCTCAACACCCGTTACATCTAATATATCTATGGCGTCAAGAATCATAGGCCTTGAATTTGTGTATATGAGTATGTATGTATTGTAATATAATAAGGTCATTTAAAAATTCTTTTGTTAGTATTTAGCCCCAAATATAGTAGGAATAGTGAAACAGAAACGGAATTATATCTGCAGGACACACCTTTAGAGGTCACACGAATTAACTTTATCCTTGTTTCACATTTTCGTCGTCGATTTTAACAATATAGTCTTACCTTAAGAAGTGAATACGAATGGATAGTGGGCGTCGCGTAGGTGAATCCATACTTATTACCGCAATGAAGGACCAGTGTGACCAGGTTTTGACCTCCGACCTCACACCTCACCTACCAACATATTTTGTAATTGGAACGTAAGTGCGTTTATGTCGCATGAGTACCTTTACATACATAGTCAAAATTGAAGGTGAGATATTCCTAGAAAATGTAGTGACGATGCAATAAATGTATTTAATTAACTTTCATAACTGCATAACTCTTGAAGCGTAAAAATAAATGGAATTTTATACCTATTAGCGAAAAGGAACATTAAAAAGAATATACTTTTAAGGATTTACAATTTCGAAATATAAACTGATTTTTTTTATTACTAATGATATCTTTGAATATATCAGTTCTCTAAATATTACTTTCTGAATTTTACTTATATGAATTTTCGAATCGAAAATGTGACAAAAATGATTGGTGCCATTTATAGTTGATATTTTAAATTTATCAGATTTAAACCATAGAAAAGTCTGATTTTAGCTTGTACTAAGTCGAAGTTTCACACAAACTAAAGTCTACACACCTAAATAGCTGGCCAAAGCTTTGTAAAGTGACATTAAGATTTAAGTAAGGGACAGCGGAGGGAAATCACTTCGCAATTACAGCCTGACAAATGCCCGGGTATTAGAAGCACATGTGCCACAAAGTTCTGGGCATTGGGGTCTGCTATACCCCACATGAATAAGATAGATACTGTTTAAAGATTTCAAACTCATAGACAAGTGGAGGCATCTGTTTATCAAAATAAATTAATTCTAGAAACACAGTACAAATAACCAAACTATATGCTCCTACCCATCTCAATTTAAAAGAATGTACTAATTGTTATATTGATTAATTTAATATATTTAAAAAAATTAACATACCAGATGAATGTAATTTATGAAATACAAATCTAGTTAAATTTTTTAATGACGAATCACAAAACTTGATATTATAGATTAAAAAGAAATTTCGAAATAGACAAATGACAATCTAGCTGCCTACTCTTGGTAAATGAATCAAAAGCCGCTCTATCGAAGAGTAATAAAAATTTTCATTTTGTAGTTAAACTTTCTAATGTATGAAACATTTTGTCACGTATATAAGTACTAAATTATACTACCGAATATAGCACAGTAATAATGAATGCTATTGTTCTCGTGAGTAGGATAGCTATTATATGTGGATGAAAATTATCTTAATATGTGTCGAAATACAATTGTTTCAATTTCGCCAATATTAAAGCTCTTATTTGCTTAGTTTTATGTTTGAAAATTAATATATCTGTTAATTAGATCTAGGAGTGGAAAGCATGTGAACAAGTGTCTTGAAGAATCCTATAAGCGAGCAATTTAAAAAAATAACGGCAAAAATATTTAAGGTATCCTAGAATTCTATTCACGCTGTCGTGTCTATTTCAATTCTTAAGATGTAGATAGGTACATATTAAGAAAATTTGTCATAATACAAAAATTATAATGGTAGAAATTTTTATCGCATGATACATTTTTCAGTGGCCTGTAAAATTGTTAGCAGATGTTATGTTTTTTCCAATTCTAAAAATGTATATACCTGTTATATAAATTAACTTTTGTTACATAAAACTCTCGCTCTACAGAAATTTACTAAAAATTATAATTTTCAAATAACACAAAAGTAAATATCAACTCTTATCGGATAAGTATTGCATTTTATACATAAATGTATTTTTAAAAAACAGTACTGAATCTCCATCCATCTTGTACAAACATCGAGTAGCACTCGATGTGTACAAAAGACCAGAATCCCTTCCAATCTTTTTTCTGAAAAAAAAAAAAATAAAAAACTTTTAGACCATAATTATGTTTAACATAACGGTGCTTAAAATTTTCAGGTTAAACAAAATTCAGTCCGTAAATTTTAATTGCATTCGGAATTACGTGGCAATTAGCGTGTAGTATGCTCTCAAAATTTCCCAGTATTCATTTTTAATTTGAGTACTGGGTAAATTCGTGACGCGGACTTAGTTCGAAAACTTTTGACGGTTTCAATTTGAAATCAAACAATACAATTTTACGATCGGACGCAAAATCACTCGGGGCAATTAAAAAGTTGGTCCCATGATCGAGGTTTGGCGCTTTTCTGTAGTTCTATTTGAACTTTAAAAATACATTGTATATTATATTTAGTACATGACGTCATAGGTACTTTACATAAAATTTCGCAATCATAAAATTATATAACCTTCGAACAGTCTAAATAAAATATTTATTTTAACGAAAGGATCGTGCTTATTTTTCGCGTTTTTACCCTAAAACGTAGCCAATTACTTGTAAAACGGAAGCAAACATTTCATTTGGCAGGCGAATGTGTAAACAATGTGTGATGTTCCCAGATAACAATAAAAATGCTGACGTTTTGACGTTTCCATTTCCCGTTTTTGATTCAACATGCCTGCAATTTGCTTTATGCAGTCAGCATTTTGTTCGTTTATTTGCTTTAACGAATTTTGGGTTTGTTTTATTTCTCTTTCTATTATAAATATGTTGGGATATCACATAAAGCTTTTTACGTAGTGATAATAATTATTTCAGGAATAAAAATCTAGTGATATATTTTTATAAGGAACACTTAAAAAGTCCTCATCCTACTTTATATACCAACGTTACTCCACCTCTTCAATTTAGCCATTAATAGGCGATGATATCTCCAATTATGATTGATATCGTTAATAGAATCAACTCATTTGATCGTGACTTGAAATATTTTCCTGCACGTGTGGTCTAGTGTATATTATGATTTACATAAACTATATGCTAAGTATATGACAGTTTGAAAATAACTTCACTATATGCTATTATATTGTTTATTACACTGTTACAGGTCGTCGTATAAAGAATACATAAGGCGTATAAGGTACAATGTTCACTGGTAGACTCTTCGCTGTTATAAATTATATAGTATACTATAATAGTATAATAATATTAAAACCTGTTCTCGGGACTATACATACTTCATGGTGATATTTGGTGTCATAGCCGTTCTGTTCTTATATTCGAATTTGTATTTAGTTTTTATTTTCGGCCATGAGAACACAATAAGCGACGTTACAAATGCAATAAGTACATATATACTAAGTTGTATGAATCTAAATTTAAATATTTTAATATAATTGTTTTTTTAAACCAACCTTTATATTAGTTATAAATTATTATACTGTGTAAAATTTTACACTTTCGCCTGGTATATAGCTTAAACAAATAAAAAATCGTTTTTTTTATTATTAAAGATTATTTCAAGTATATTCACCAACTCTTTCAATCATTACCAACCAAAATGTTGATTTGTCTTCTGAAAAAAGAATAAAGTGAATTTGTTGCTTGTATCTATATTTTTCTTCATAACCACTAGATTTTTGTGACTACGACCTTCACGAATTTAGATATAACTGAACTAAAGGAGTGACTCTTTTAATGAAATATCACCCGAAAGAAGCCGTTGGGGTATGCTAGTTTGTAATAATATGGACATTATTTTGAAGGCACGCACGGTTTCCCACGTGCCTTTGTCGGTACGCGACAAAAGCTTCTACAACATACCAATTTAATGCATCATGATGTAAATTAATAATAAACCTTATGGTGCAACATATAAGAATTAAATTTCCTTATTATATTTAAAGGAAAATCATCACACTATCACGTAAGTAAATCGTCTTGATAGTAATTATAGTTCTATTACAATGCATGAAGGTTTATTTCACGATGTGAATAATATAGTGTAAGTCGAAGATGTGCCTAGGAAAGGCATCAGTGACCTCTCATTTAAGGTAGGGCGATTGTTTATCAATACAGTCTGAGAGTTAAAAAGAAAACTAAATGTTTGTGATGATGATACAATATTAATATATCTTTAAGACCACTTTCATACTGGCTTCAAATTCAATATTAGGAAGGTTTATATTTTTCCTGACCATTATAATATTTTATATATTATAGTAACAATATGTAAATACTGACTTGTCTCCTGAATTTATTATACTCTATAAATATTATAAATAAGTAGAATGCGCGAGTCTGTACACTTAAAAAATAATTCTCGAAAATACTGATGTGGTTGACAAAATCGATAAGAACGCGAGTGTAGCCGCGAACACAAGCTAGCGTAATAACAACACAATGGTTAAATTATAAATTTTAAAATTCTACCAACTCTGTCACAATTTTATTTAAGAAACAGTATTCTGTTATTGACTGTATATTATACATGGATTATTGCTGTTATAGATAACCAATGATCAATCGTAACACATACACAATACTGCGTCTATATTTCAACTACGTTAGAAACGTCTTATTTGCTTTATAAAGAAGTTATATACCTATATACTAAATTTAAAGGCAAAATTTGCTATCTGATCAACAAAAAGATAAAAAAGGATACAGTAGCTCTAAGACTATAACGTCTATTCTATGATAAATGTATGTAGAGTTCGTGAGCGGCGGACCTCAGCAATTAGCAGCGATCACGATCGAATGTGATATGTGATGGCTCGCTAATTCGTTATCTGCTTTGTGACTCGGCTAATTAATAAGAGAGGCTCTTGTATTTGTTTAATTTTAATAATCATTATCTTTGATTTAAAACGGACAATTTAATTGGACATAAATAATAAACACGGGTTGTAGTTGTTAAAAAGAAAATTTAGGTACAACGACATAAATGTTGGTTTAATCGAATTGTAATTATGAATTTTGGCTTAGTTAAATTATAGAATTAAAAAAAACAATGCTACTTTAAGTGTTAAAAATAAGTGAACTTAAATAAAATGTACGTTTTTGTTACTAAAAGGCTCATGGTATCGTAACATTTAGCAACTACATCAATATCATGTTTAAAAAGTACCCAATGGTTTTTCTATCAAAGTGTTTAACGTGACGTAATATATTCAAAATAGAGACTATTTATAAAACAAAAAGAACTATTTGCTTCTTCCTTCAAAAACTCAAAATATATAAAAGCTCTTTAAAAATTCTATGATTAAGCTTTCGAAGTCGGTGAAAGCGCATAACACGCGAAATAATCTCGCAATAACATTAAGTACGGCCACCACGCTATAGGCCGTGGGCGTATAAGCATATCGTCCTAATTCCCGTCAAATATTTCTATTTAAATCGTCGTTAAATGCCTGTTGCGCTCCACAATGCTACACTATCTCACACGTAATGCGTGCAGTGACAACGTTGCATAGCTTTATACAATGGACACGTGATTTTGATATTTGAAATTAAAATTTCAATATGAGTTTTTAAGTTTTTACCTTTTCAAATAAGGCATCATTTGTCAAGATTTAACAAAATTTTAACTTTGTTTGATAGTGACAATCTTAAAACCAGTGTATTTATGCTATTATTTCATAAATCATCAAACATAGATGGAAATATCTTCGAAACATAATTTTTAGTTAGCTGCATTTTAAGAATTTCGGCAGCAAAGACATTCGGAATGGTGAAGCCACTAACTAATTAAAGAAAAAGGTAATAGTAAGAAAATTGGTCACGAGTTATGCTTCAAAGTAAATATCAAAAGTTCTTAAGCGAAGTATACGTTGCTGTTCCGTCGTCACTCTGAAATAACTGCGTCATTTCGTGGATATACTACACTACGACTTGTGATTATCACAAATGTACGACCCATTTAATTCACTTACAACTTACACAGCCTAATGAGTGCTAGTGCTAATACTAAGCTTTAGTGTCAAACTGTTTATTTACTTTATTATTTAATAATTTTCCTCAGATTTATCTATCTATTTACAGTATTTCAATTTATATTTTATCACTGCATCAGTATCGATACCATTCGGGATTAAGACAGATTAGTCATGTAATTGAAATGAATAAAAATATTTTTACATAATTTTATACATAATGATTAAATAGAAACCTTATATTATACACATAAAAAACTAAACATTATAAGATGACAATTAATTCAAATTAGAATCTTAAAACATGTAATATATTTTTTACAATCTCGCCTAATTGTGACAGCAGGCAGATCAATCAAAAACTAAAAATAAAAAAAAAAATCTGTCTACGGAGTCAGTAGACAGAACTTTATATTACAGAGTCATATAACCTCTAAATAAAAGGAATTATTGTTAGCAAACTAAAATTAACAATGTTTCGTGTCAATTAAATTAGAAATAGATAAAAAAGTGTTAAAATTCCGTTTCATTTGTGTTAGCTTGTTAGAAATAAAAATTATCGATATTTAAACATTGAATCCATTATATTTGTGACAAGAAGTCCTCGTCTCCGTCTTCTAAAATTGATTTCACAAAAACATATAAAAATGTTATAAAAAATGCATTTGTAACACTTTTACCGCGCCCGTGTTGACACCATTAAAATGCTGTAGTCTCGTGTTGCACTTCGTTGTACTTTGTGCAATACTGTACAGCTATTTTATACACTGATACAATTTTGAGGTCTGATTACGAACGAATTGCTAAGTAAAAGTTTTAATATATGTGGTTGATATAGTTCTTATGAATAAAAATACAAACACTTCTTACAGAGATATTTTATTTCGAAGCAATTTTTTGGGTGGACTATGTATGATAACAGAAATATACACGAAACATTGAAAATTTTTCATATTACATTTGATCGTAATTCAAATCGCAAGCGCAGTCTAATTATTTGTTGGATGATGCGCTCACACAACATTTTTATGTCAAACATCATATATCGTAATGTTGCTGAAAGCATTAAATGCCTCATTACTTATATATTATATAAATATCGATGTTTGTGTTTTTGTATTTTATACTAGTTTACTTTTAATTGAATTTTGTCGAAATAAGCATTTGTGTCATGGATAAAAACATAATTGTTTCTTCCGTGGTAATAACGCGCTAGGTACCAGCCGATTTAACATAAAACACATAAATACAGGTCAAAAATGTATGCTAGACTAGCATTGTCCCGTGTCTTATAAAATAAGTAAGCTTATAATGCTTTTTGCATATGAAAATCCTGTCAAAATAAAACTAGCTGTTTGAAAGATTTATCAGAACAAAGAGACAGATTTAAATTCAGTTACCATTTTTACGTACAGTTTGTATTTTCATCTTATATACATTTAGAAAAATGCTGTTTTGATATTGCAATCAAACACTTCAATTGTATCTCTATGCATAAATACCAATGAGCCAAAATAACTAGCAACGCGTAAACATAAAACAGACCTAACATCGGTACAAAGTGTCGTGTAAGTAAATACGTACAAGAGTGTTTCAGACGAGACACGAACCCACGACACTACCGTATCGAGTTACTGATTTACAACCAACTAACAATGTCTACACGGCACAGATAGCGGTACGTGGGGCTTATGTGGAGAAATCTAGATTATCTTAATACTAAATTCTGAAATAGTACATTAATTTTAACACCAGAATTCTCAGCAGTTCCATGTATCTTCGACTTGGCAGAACATTACAGAATATATAGATCAGGATCTATTTTGTATATTTTCACTTTTTAAATACCGTTACAATATATTATACATAAAAGTTAGGAAGTTAATACGCTTAGGACACATTACGTCCGTTTCATACTTAATTTTTTTTAAACATATAATTCGCTATTAAAAAATAGGGATTAATGGTAGAGGAGTAAAATTTTGGGGTGGTATATATAATTTTTATGCGCTATATCATAAAAAAGTACCACAAGTTTTGTTTAAAGAAAATTTAGGGGTGGCCTACCCTTAACAGTTAAGGGTGACGAAAAATAGATTTTATCCGTTTCGCAGACCTTACCGATATAGACATAAAATTTCACGAAAATCAGTCAAGCCATTTCAGAGGATTTTAATTACAAAGTCCATGACACGATAATTTTATATTTTAAAAAGATCATTTTCTAGTGTACGAAAATGTGAATCTAAACCATTCTTTAAGCACGCACAAAAATTTTATGAAAATCGGTCCAGCCGTTTAGGAGGAGTTTAGTGTTAAGCCCACAGACAGAAGAAATATATATTGAGATATAAAGATGTTCTGCTCTTGTGAATAATTTTAGATTTATAGGTGTTTCCAGTACCGCTATACTAAAAGATCAATTTTAACAAAAGGACCATTTGACTCAACGTTTTACGCCTTTCCTTCCATACAACTAAACCAATTTTAATATTTTTATTGGACGTTTATATGCTACTTTATGCTAAAATGAATATTAAAGGAAATAAATAGGGAATGTTTGTAATAGTTTAGAGGTTGAAATTTGAATGTTTTATAAATCCGTCATTCGTATACATGAGAGACGAGACAGATTTTGCTCCCCGTAAGGTTTTCACTTACGGTTTAATTACAACTTAACAAAGAAATAACTTTAATCCCAAAAGTACAATGTATAAAATATTATAGTAGAGTTAGTTCACATTGAGTGTCCTAGCTCTAGAAAGTAGGTAATAAAGCCGTGCTGTACCGGTCCAGATAAGATTATCTGTCGCATAAATTTGTCAGCCATATGTCAGACAGCGCCGCGATTACTTTCCATCTTGCAAAGTATGTGTAATAGGCGCCTGTCAGACTGTAAGCTATAGCATAAACTATATCTTCCATATTCCTATTTAGTAAGCAATATTCAACCTCTTAAATATTCTATTTTTTATCTAACGAAAAGATTGATCCGGTTTCGAATTAAATCTGAAATAAAAAATTGTGTATTAAAATACCTTATACCTTTAAATATTTATTCGGCAAATCTTAAGTATCATTTCATAATTTCAAATTAATGAAAATTATCGAAAGAAAACATGTTCTTTGAATATATCTTAATATAGGACTGTGGTTTTATCCTATTGTCTTATCAGGAGCTATATCTGAAGGTAAAGATAAAGCATGGACCAATAAAACGTTAGTGTCTTACTTCATACGGTTTTTGCAAGCGATTGATACATTTCATCGACTCGATTCGTGACTTTCCATCATGTCTCTGGTCTATAGAAATCTATTGAAATAGTTGTATATACACTGAAAACTTGTGTGTATGAATTATAGAAGACAAACGAGGAGGATGGTAATCTGGTACTTGAAATAAACAGCATGAAAAGTCTTGAAGATGTAGTATATTTCTGTGAGATAGAAGTAGGCTTTCAAAGCTATGAAGGAAATATTATCTATAAGTGTATAGAATAATGATTTTATAGAATAAAATAGATAAATGAAATATTTCCTTTAACTGTTTATGAATAAAGTAATTCAAATTATGACGTCAAAGGTAAATATAATTTAATTAGTATTTATCAAGATTAAACCACAAGAAATACTTAAAATTATATTTATACTGTAACTCCAGCTAGGTTTTTATACAAAATGTATATACGAGGATTTGTTTCAAAATGACCACTAACTGACAGGTTGATTTCGTCTTTTGTTAAAAGGCAAGTGTGTTCAGATAGTGGATCACATACGCAGAATGAGCTGACGACCAATTTGCAGGTCTTACCTCCTACTATACAAACAACACGGTTATCACTAAAGGTACATACACATAATCCTAAATTCAGAGATATCCGAACATTACAGCACCTAAAGGCGCGTGCACATGAGTTAGTATTGCATTAGCAGCACCGATACGGTATCTTAACGCTCGAGCCAGAAATAGTAACGAACAAAGTTGTTGATAAATACCGGTTACCCGCTATAGTTATGACGTTTAGATCAAAATAATGGGGCTGATACACTGTGGACAAATTTCGCAAAATATTTGTAAGTACCAAACTGACAAACAATGTAATTTTCAACTTATTTAAAATAATTCGTATTGAAATAATCTTGTTATGATTTTGATTTTAAAATAGTTAAGCAGAATTACTTTATGGTAGCCATAAAATTGCATCAAAATAGAAAACTAATTGACTAAAATATACTTACACACTGCACGTGTTTAAGTTACAGTTTATGATTATAATATACAAATTAATTTAATATCATACTTGAGAACATTTTCGACAATTCCACGTTAAATAGGGCAGATATATTCATGTGTATAATACGAATATGCCAGTACCACCAATTAGGGTGGTGTAACAACCACAACCAACTGTTAGCCCAGTCTTCCGGTACAAGACCGTGATGCAAATATTCCTTTAAATCACTCTTTATATCTATGTATAATTCGCGTTACAAACAACAATAAATGTAGCTTTCATAACAGAGCAGCGATCTCTTGCAACATGGGTTGTACCAAGTAGCCATTAACGTCCAACCAGCAAGGAAACATGCTCACTGACAATACTAAAGCACTTGACTTACTAATAATGAGCTCTTAACTGAAGGTTTTAGACGTGAAAGAATAGAATTCTACAGTACGTAATTTCAACGACTACTATTTATTTTTACAATTTATTGCTATTAACCTATTTGTTTTGAAAACTAAAGTCAGAACATCTTCTACAAACAGACAGAATTTCAGTATTTTTTTCCCACTTTTTATAGATCGAAGATTACCAGCCTTAAATAACGCTTATGAGAAAAAGAACCGTTAATCATGCTGAAATCAAACCTGCCATGATTCGGCGTGGCGATGCATTAACCAGACCAATGGGCTCAAATAATCTCATAAACACCATATAAGTAAAGAGAACGAAAAAACATAACAAACTCCTTGAAAAACTTCCAAGTACATAACTCATATTCTACGTTCACTACATTTAAGGGTGTATTCACACGTAACACCTGAAGTGCCTCCGAGGGGCTATTACAGCTCCATTATACGCTGAGTACGTCGTAATAGTCCCGTCTAGCGAGAATAATGTGTGAAAAACGCTTTAAAAATGTTTATATGAAAATGCACAGCAGCATTATGAATGCGTGAACGGTAAATTATAGTGAACTTTACTGAAATGTACGTATAAAAGAAATGTAACGACATTGTATTCATTTTGAAAATGGAAAAGGCTAACTATTAGGTACTATGAGTACATAATATTTGCCTCGTACATTTTTTCCTTTATGGACTTAATTTATATTTTATTAGAATATTTAAGATATGTTAAAATATAATTTACAAAAATTTTATTATACCTTGAAAACCATTTCGAAGAACTATAAATGAGATTTTTCGTACAAATCGGAGATAATATTCGTCAGACTTAAACTTTATACCATACAAAACCTCCAAATTATTAAACATAAATCCTTAACTTGCCTTGTTATGTTTTCTATTTTATTTTACAAAATCTATATTTAAGACTCATAAGTCACAATTCATATTTCAATCTATACATAAACGTTGCTGGAACAAGAAATGCCAGTATAAAACTATGAAAAAAGCACACCTAGCCTAGATGAACGTTGAAAGCTGAAAGAAAGAAAATATGTAATGTTTTAATATTCCCATCTGCTGTTTCTCGACTGAAGTCTATGGCAAGAACTGTCTGATTTATTCCTGTCTGATTTATAAAATAAATATATTTTTTTATTTATTCTGTTACAATAATATTATTTCGGTAAAAAAAAACAATAAATTTATACATATCACAGAATTTTCCTATTTAGATACTTGCTTTTTAAATTTGAACATACTTTTTATACATGAGCTAATCATCGTTTTGTTTCCCATATGCATAAATTAAAATAGACTCCCAACATTTTTTATGTATTTAATGTCAACTGGAAACATTACTTTAATTGTACATATTTACTCCAGTTTATAATAAAACTTTATCCAAAAAATATTACATGTACATATATCGCATTAAGCACATGGAATGAAAATACGTAACCATTTAGTTCGAGATCTGTGGTCATACCGATTGACGTAATTTTAATGAATAAATCTCTTAAGTCCTATTACTTGTACCACACGTGAAGTGTGACGCGCGGACGTGTCATTAGTCGGTTGATGAATGCGCAGCGTTAATGTGCCTCCCATTCACAATGCGTTCGAGTCTACACTACCATTGAGTTTTATGAAAATGTCTTATTAAAATAAAACCATTTTCAAGTACCTTTATATGCTTTATACATACGGCATAGCAATTATACGGGTTAAAATGATGTTTTTGATGATAATAAAAACATATTCAGAATGTTTGTAATGACAATAGAGATACGTGGTAATTTGACATCCTTGGATCTTTCCCAAACCTTATGTTTAGCTATTTTAATGTTTGAGAACATTTTATATGATGATGTTTGAAGTTTCAATTTTTTCAGATATTATTTTCTCATTTGGTTACTTTCAAACGTAACCTATTCTTAAGAAAAGCTCGAGATGGAAATCATTTTGGCTTACATCTAGGGACTTCCGTTTGGTATTAAATATTAATAGTATAAAAAAGCAGTATGTCTTTGTCAGTGTGGTCGATATCCTTCATGACAGAAATAAATATATAATATTACCCTAGCATTTGCTTCCTATCATGTACGAGTATATAATTATGTTGTGTTTATAAAAATAAAAATGTCGTCGATTTAAATGTAAATAATTTATCCTAGAGATAAATATTAAAATATAGGTAGTAAATAATATATGTAATGTTATATAAATAATTTAATTACGCTTCATAAACTTTGCCTGGAACATACGTTAATTTATCATAAAAAATATCTTGTTATATATTCGAGGCAAAAATTACTATAATATATGTAGGGTCAATATTATTAATTCTAACAATGTTATCACAACAATAAGGCTCACAATAACAAATACGTACAAAAGAACTCAGTAAATAAATTATTTCCTCAAAAACAGGGGCCTTTACAATAGCTTAGGAAGTAAATGACAATACTTCTGTGAAATCATAATCTCTCTTTTTAGAAAGACATATGAGTTGCTAGGTCTAACGGCCCTTACAACTTAGTTGATGTATTGGTCTAACATTTTAGCTCGGTGTTCATGTATCTGAGCTACATTATGAAAAGCCTCGCCCTCTGTTCGGGCGTCGGGATGTTATTCTAAGTTTTACCGTTTTCAAAAAAAAGGAAAAGTTTTTATGTTCTACTTACTGTCTGTATTTTTTATAATTCTAGTAATAAATGATTTTTCCAATTTTATAAGCATCTTAAGCTAGTAGATAAACTACTACAATGTATACAAGGAAACTTAATATTTGATTGGCATTTAATATAAAAATCTCATTACAAATCAGAATACAACTCAAACATATTTACACAAAGATTACATAACGGTATTACTATCGCACACACGCAAACAATAAATATCGCAATCATAACTATAAACAACGGTTGTATTACAAGATTTATTCAGAAAGAGCTCGTAAAACAAGAGAGCGACATAAATTCACTGCCATGGGCCGTAACACGCATTAGCGAAGGGATTTCCACCATATGAGAAAATATTTTCCGTTTAACGCGACGATATATTATTTCGTAGATGTTGCTCTACTTTATTTTTGATAATTTATACGTCTTTTAGTATTATGAATATATATGGTTATACCATAATGAACAGTTTGAAAAAAAGAACTGGTTTTTAATGTGATGCGAATCAATGATAACATTACTTCTCGCCATTTTGGACAATCAGTTTTCTAAATTGGATTAAAAATATTGTTGTTTGTTATAACTTTTATGAGTTCATGAATTTGAGCATTATGACTATGGTATATTATTCTTTACTTTGATTCATTTTCTTACCTATATTATAATTCTTTAAAAAAAAATATTGTGAGTGACTTAAAATTGAAACAGATTATGGGCAATGATTTAAATCGTAGTTTTAAGTATTTAGAATATTTATAAAATAACTTTAGTATATTCTTATAGAAAAATATAAATTCTGTATAAAAGACTACTTTGTTCAAGAAAGTAAAGTGACCAAATTTTTATTAAAACTAAAAATAAGTAGAGCATACCTCAACCCTCTCACATTACATCGTTTAACCCTACGGGCGGCCACCTGTTGCTTACGACAACCCATATACGGTTTCTATGTACCCCTACGTAGGCTTTACGGGACGTGGGTGTTTTCGGGTAAATGTCAAGAGATTTTCGGGAAGCATTCTAGAGGAAAATTGAGTTTATTTCGCGGTTGTGACGACTCTATTTATTTGGTGTTGATATGAGAAGGGTTAAACCTCTTTATTGGTTGACATTCTGTTACTGGAATTAAGAAGTTTAATCGAATTAGGCGTACTAACACAAGCAATGTTGAAATCTACGTTTTGTTCTCATTTTCTCTCAACCTTATGCGTTATCTAGTATGTTTCCGTTATAAAAATGGCCAATATTACATCCGATATCTATTAAAGTTCTATTTATGGTTCTATTTATCGTAGTTTTAATATTGCTTAATATCAGATATCTTAACTTCGGAATTGTGCTTTATATTGTTTTAATATCAGTGACACATATTCTCTTACTTTCAAAGTTCATTATAATTTAATCGTTTTTGTGACTATCATCTGGTAAAATTTAATAAACGTAATTACACTTAAACAGTAAAGAAATGACCTTTCTTCATAAACATATATCAAATTCAACAATATGAATAAGATGTGTGTTGTTCTTCCAATCTCCACTCTTTAAAGTTGATTTTTTGTAGTCAAAATCAATAATTATAAAAGAATTTAGATTTCTGTACAAATTATAAATTATAGTCATATACCACAGCATAAGCATTATTTCAAAGAAATGGTCATAGCTTTATCCGTACTGAATCAAGCTGAGTTGGACCAAAATTATATTTATTTATTCAGCCTCTTAGCAATTACTCACACGTTCTAATATAAGGATATTAAAGTTCCACACACGTTTTATTTTCGTGACTTTTGTAAGCCATAGTGCGGTGTAAGTTACAGGCGGATCGTAGTAGGTTTTAAAAGCCCCTAAACAGTGATAAAATTTAATCACAAGCTATTAAAACTAGCAAACAAGGACAATATTTTCTATATATTACCAAAATATATGAATCTATACTATGGTAGGTATATTAACAAGGTAGCGTCCCCATTGCATTTTTATCAGATATCTTGTGTTTGATTGCCTGACATTCTATTATTCTGAACATTAATTCCCTAAATAATATTTAGAAATATGTATTAAGAGGCAAGACACTAAATTAATATGTAAAATCATCCGTGACAAAAATATTTCACAATATCTTAATGAAGACGACATCTCATTTTCACCAACAATTCATAATAATTTTTTGTCATTAAGATATTAGAAAGAAACGGTTAACACCAAGCACAAATAGATTTAAGATATTTCATGACAATATATAATTCCAAATCAAGCGTTACAAAGTTATAGAAATAGTATCTTATATCTATAAGACTCAGTGTTCAACTAAAAACTTTTACTCAGCCCTTCATTTAATTATAATATTTTCTTTCCGATGTTTCTAATACCAACCATAAAATTGCTTATAATTCCTTTTGCTTAAAACTTGGTCCTAGAAACGCTTTTATCCTATAAATTAAAGCAATTACAGTAACAAGACCGCACACGTTGGTCCCGGCACTAATTCTAATGACGTTATTATGAAAAATATGATTATATTATGATGTATGTCTGCCGCATAATGTATGAGGCGCTGTTTGATTGTAGTTGAGGAAACGAGACTTGATACATGAACACTAAGGAATATTTTGATGAAGGTTTCGAATATTTTTTACATATTAGGTGTTTAACTTGCCATATAAATTTTCTTTCGTACTTAATATTCATAAGAAAATTAAAACTAATATCGCTTGATAAACTTATATTTAGATATTATCAATTTTGTGCTACTTTAACTACTTGTTCTAATAAAATATTGAATCATGTGAACCTTAAGATAAGTAGATAAACCTATATTACGAAAATATATCTTAAAATTATGTAATTTAAAAAAAATCAGACTATGTGCAAGTATCAAAATTATTCACTCCACGTTCTAAGATGATATCAGCTCCATACAGTAGATCATGTTAGAACTTAAATGTGACTTAGTGTCGCCGAGCCGTTTAAAATATTCCCACAATCGATCAGGCTTACTATCTTTCTTAAAAGTTTTATCTATGATGTTTGTGTATTTTAATACGAGCTCTATATCATATTTGGACCATTAGTGACAGCATTGTCATTGTTTTAAGATACGTGCATATAATAAATGAATGAATATACAAAGTCTGAGATTCCATTTACTTGGACTAAAGGTTACCGCGTATATGACCTGTAGCTTTAAGCCAACAAGTTTAGATTCAGGATTTGTCTGGTATGACAAGGACATTATATAATTTAGAAGATAGGTTTGTTGAGCTATAAGTATGAAGAACCTTAAACTAAAATAAAAACACTCTTTTTGACAATTTGACAAATACAAATATTTATTTATTACACGAGTAACTATGTAAAATAAATGCAACCGTCCGTTTGGACCATCTGCCTGTAAAAAAGTAAAATTAATTTTTCTAGATATTTGTGTGCCGTTAATTTTTTAAACGTGAGCTTTTACAGGTCTTTTAAGGACTTTGTATAACATATCAGTAATGATAAACCTCTAAGCTATTAATACCCAACTTTCTATTAAATATCTTTGTAATAATAAGTGAGTCTATCACGTAAAACCCTGGTCATGTCACTGCTATCAATAATAGTATGTGGTAGCAAGACTTGACCACTGACATGGCTACTTTAGATGTTATCGTCATAGATGATATACAGGCTGATAAATTTACGTCAATAATGTGTCACCAGTATTAAAAAAGATTGGGTTAATATAATTAAACATTTTACTTCTATACATATAAATAAAATTAATAATAACGTGTCTTGTGGTAATATGACAATAATAGCTTTTTTCTAAATGTATTTTAAAATGAGTACAGTAAGTAGGTACATTTTTTATAAGTATGTTTCTTTATAAGTATAAAGATATTTAAAATTAAGATAATAACTTTTATAATGATAATAGTTTTAAAAATTTTTTTTCTGTTTATTCTAGCTAATCTCCGAAACTGTTGGGCCGTATTTGATTGGAAGTTCACTAATCAATTACTATTGTAGTAAGGATACTATCCTAATTTGTAATAATCATTTCATCATAATCGTCATCACTGATTCTAAAAATAGTCTAGACAACTTACATTATCATATTATAATGTGATTTTAGCGGTGAATGCTGTTTGAATGCTGTTCGTAATTTTTATTTTTTAATTATTTTTATACATCCCGTATAAATTACAGTTGGGCTGTCATCCAACGATGTGCGTTGTCCATTGTCTCGAGATAAAGAACAAATTAACGAACATTTATCTATTATCTATGTAGCACCACAACTTTTTGTCTATTCTTATAAGTAATGATCCTTGATTTCATTTACTAAAAGTACTATTAATCCTTACGATATGAAATTTTAAAATAAAAAAAAAAATATTTTATAGATTTCAATTAAATACTTGTTTAAACCTTAAATTTTACACACTTGTCGAACTACAGTAAACCTACATATCTGTACATTCTTTCGTAAATTCTCAAACATTATTAAATTATATTAATTTATCCCTATAAGCAGCTAGTTTAAAACACATGAAACTAGCCGCATAACCGGATCTGCGCGTGACATTGTCCCGCATACGATATAATATTTATTATGAGCGTGAGTCAATGTCCTAGAGGCCGTCATATAAATTAAAGCAAGAATTTTATCTGGTACATAAATTATATTTTCTATAGTATATATTTCATAAGTATGACAATTATAAAAAAACAACACATATCTTACAACAAATACATAAATAAAAGTCATTGTTATAAATAACGTAACAATTTTTCATAAGTTCAGGTTCTTTATTAAGCAAGTCTACAAGTATCATTTAAAATGGATTCATAAGTTTCCAAGGAACAAGTATTTTTAACACATATGCTTTTTACATGAAAAATTGTCATACGTATGTCACAAATAGATCCAGTTTATTTACATATAACACGTTGGTTTAAAAATTGAATTTCATTCTTTTTTTATGAATGATATAACTGACACTCATTCATTGTAAGTAAAAACATTAACAGGTTATTCTGCCGAATTTCAATTTCTTCCGTGTGTGTTTATTTTTAAATGAATTTTCATTTTACGAATAGGTTATACAGATTTTTAATTCAAGACATTAATATATAAATAGTAGTATTTATTAGTAGGTTTCCAAAACTACCACAAGTCACTAAGAACTTCACTGTGGTAATTAAGGACTATAAACAATATTAAACAAACATTATTGTGTTACTACCATCAATTCAATGGACTTCCAAAATAGCTGCGTACAAATTAGCGCACCCCTATTTGACAAGCAAATAGTGAGATGTCGATATTATTAGGCCGAGTGTAGAATGAGGTTCAAATAATTTATATTATGTTGCATATGCTTTTTTTGAACATGATGCTTCATTTCTTTTATAATAACATGTTATCTCTACAACTTGAATTTCTTGAAACAGGTAAGCAAATGTTCTAATATCAGTATTACTTATTCGGTATTGCTGTAAAATGATAATACAAACATGTTCAATCCGATATTGATTAAGGTAAGTGTACTGAAGTTATAATATTTAATGCTTCCCTTCTTTTATGCATTTAAAAAATACTATTTCCAATCTGATAGAAATAAATATAGACAAAGCCCTTTAAAATTGTAAACATCCACGATACTGATTTTAATTTTTCATAACGACTCTACTTCCTTCTCATTATACAAACTCCTAACTAATGATCATTTTATCTGGCTTTTTTTCTTATAGTGTAGAAAAGGGATTTTCTATAAGTGTACCCTGGACCTAACAGATCTATTAAAACTACCGGCCGTAACTCAGCCGTGTCGCGTCCCCGCGGCGTTTTGTTGCGCGACACGACTGTTGAAACGACAATTTGTCGCGAGATAGTGCGACACAACGACATGTGTTATTATTTACGTTGCGACGCTATCAGTGGTATTGTGGCCGAGTCAATAAAGGTGAAATTCCTTAGAATTTCCTACGAATCGTATGCCATAAAGTATACATGAGTTTAAATGCGGCTAAAAAAAAATATTTTGGGTAATGTTACTGTTTCTGCCTTTATATACTGTGTCCTGAACTTAAAATATATGAAAATGAAATATTTGAAAACTTCAATGTGGCGTTTTGCAGAGCCTGTCTTATACCAATGAGTCTAGATATCATGATATACCCATTATCGTGATTATACTAACCTTTCAGAAACAATACAATACAAACCGACTGACGTATAATATTGGTGACATCGGACTTTAATACCATAAATTCTGAATGTCACAGAGTTATTACAGATTACCTGGCCAAGACAAAACAGAACATTACCGCAATAATATGTCATTATTCCGACACAGGACTTGAATCTGTATTTATCTGTGCATGACTATTGCTAGATTTAATAGCCATTCATGCACGGCCCTTCTGCCGCTTAGATTCTTAACCTCAAATGAAAAAAATATATATATAAGTAAAACCTCATTATAAAATAAATTATGATACGTTAATTGATTATAATTATAAGACACTTGTGTAATTCTGTAAAACTCCGTATAAGGTTCCAACTTATAGATCAATTGAAAACCTTTTAAAGGAAATAATGGACACTTTCGTAAATTGAACACAATGTTGCTAATAGAAAGTATAATTACAACACGAGTGTGTTATCCAAACCATTGTTCGCGGGGCGGTTTAATTAGTAAGATCTGGTTGACATTTAGCTCATGTGTAACAGACTAACAATAGTGCAAATTGTCGCTAATTAAAGCTACTAATTGCGACAAAACAAACACGTATTGAACCTATTCATGGAATTTTATTCCTCAGTGATTCATTGGATAGTAATTCCCATTATATGTCCGCAAAAAACCTTTCAATCGTTCTCAAGATTTATTCGAAGGAGCTTAAAGCTTTTCACTCCATTATCAAATAAGCTTCTAGTTACATGATATAGTGTTACACGAACATACATAATTTTTTAAATCTTAATACGACAGGCGAGGTTAACTTCTGAGATTTAATAACTCTGTTTTACTTCTGAGATTAATAACTCTGTTTTATATAATATGCGCTTAATTAATGCATTTTCAAATTTAAATATCCCTAAAAAATCAATCTGTGCTCTAAGGTCAAACTAAAAACTAACAACTATACATTTATTACACAGGCAACGCGTGCGCGCATGATTTTATTACAAGAGAATAAAAAAATTCAAATCGAGATCTGACCAAGACCGCCATTCCCCTCGGTCACGTCCACAGATTATAATGATGTGACCTTTGCTTCGTAACCGTAGCATACGAGACTTAAGAGGTTAATTCAATTTTTTATTAGAACTAGTAGTTGGTTGATTTGACCGCTGTATTAGGGTGTATGCAGATTGCTTGAGGTTTTATTCATCATTACACCAATTGAATCCAGCATTTTAAATACTGGCAACTTACCATTTCTCTTCATTAATAGTTTCAAAAGCTAGACACGATAAGTACAGATAATTTAACAATATTTAAAATTTGTCACGTCATATTCATTGAGCAAATGATACATCTAAGTTTGGTGAATTTATTAGTTTGTCACGTCAGTAATATTACATAATAATTTTAATGACTTAATAAATACTTTTATGTTAAATTTTCACAGCCATTTTTTTTATTTCAAACCTCTTGTTTTTTCTTCTTAAACATTGAAAATAATTTATCGTTTTTATTGCATCCAATTTAAAGTAGTATACAATAAATAGTAGTAGTGTGAACACGTCATTAGATAAGAACAGTGATATGCTAAGCTTGGCATTTAGTTCCGCGCGTATCGGCTTTGTTATTGCCCTAATAGAAATTCAGTTACAGTTACATTGTATGTTCTATATTATTTCGATTTAATTTCATATTACGCATACCATTGTCCGATATTCATTGTTCGATATAACGTATACTGTTTTCATTGTCATTGTTAATGTGTTTTATATCGTGAAAGTATTCATTTACAATTCTTTTTTAAATTGTAATCTATCTGACACTAAAAAGTATTTATTGCTAAATTACAATAAACACTTTTTTGTGTCAACTTAAATTGTCTGCAAGTGAAAAGCCATATACAGCTGCCTACCACTACGGGAAAAAAGCGTGATTATCTGTATGCATCAAGGATATTTAAATAAAAATATTTTCATGGTGTTAGAATTAAAAAATAGAAGTTTTCTACTAGACCATAAATAAACGTGTAATCGGTCCCTTGAGCCGTCTCTTAAGAAAAGTTTTTCTAATTATAGTAATGGAAATCATTAAATATTTTTAAAGTCAAAGTTTTCCTTCTAATATGCTCATACGTCGACTGAATTATTTTTCAGTATATACTATACTATAACCAAATTAAGCTGATAAATTTAGTTATCAGTCATTATTTGTCCTTTAGAGTTTCAAAGAGTTTTTCTTTTAACAATATTTTTGCATTCCTTCTCTCAGTATTGATTCGATGACGTATTTCTAAGGATAGAAAAAATAAAATCGATTTTGCTATCTTTGTTCAAATTATAAATAATAAGTGGAACTTATTTGAATTTAGAATTCATCTCATACTGTTGAGCTATTTATCGATACAAAGGCAATGTTGTGCCTCTAATGTTGCCATACGTTATGTGTTGGTGCTAATAAGCGCACCGGCGGGACACCATGTTCGCTTTATTGCTTTTGCTTCTTAATCGAAACGTGAACGTAACTGTTATCTTAAGAACCTTGTACCTTAGTTGAACTATATTTTATTTAAATATTATTTAACATTATGAAAATATGTAGCTTTTTTTGCAAACCTTAGGTACATAAACATTTAATGTTAGAAATATAGTTATACCAAGATTTTGATTTATATTTATATAATGTAATGGCTAACTATAAGGCGTTATACTAATAAGAAAAGAACTGCCTATATTGAGTCATTGATTGCGTCTGTTTGTTTATTTTCCATGGATTTAATATAATGTTGTATATTGTGTAAGGGTCTTTAGCATCACAATCAATTGCAAATCAATTATTTGTTGTTGCTTATAGGGAAGTGTTAATTTAGCGATGTCTGTAGAACATTGTGGATTTATTATTTTAAACGCGAACCAAATTAAAGTGAACTTGTACCAATAAAGATGTACATGGATGCTTTGATTTGTAAGATTCTAAGACATTTCGTAAGTTTCACCTGTGTTTTTTTTATTTTCTATTAAACTTGAAAACTTCTGATGATAGTATGTACTTCCAGTCTGAGCAGACTTTGCTTATGTTAAACTATTTCAATTAAATTGTATACATTTGCAAGAGAAAGAAATAAGTGTACAAGATTTTTTTTAAAATATTCTTCCAATATTAATAATAGCTCCTAATTAGTTAATATATACTATAGTACATCTTACTCCCGATTAAAACCCGAGATTCATTGAAGAGAAATATTCATATTAATCCATAAGCCACAATATCACTTCAATATCTTCCTTAAAAATATCATAACGTACGAGTATGTTCAAAGATACGAAAACTAAATCCCCTAACAAGCAGAGAATTTATTTGCTCACGGCTGCTAAATAAAATATATTGGCAGTAAAACGCAATAAATCTTCACGCATATCAAACAATTTGCAACATTTACCCTACATGTTATCCTAACACGAGGGCACCTTATCAACATTGTCGTCATTCACTTAAGTATACCATTCAATCACCCAATAATGTGCAATACAGTGTGTAACAATGTCACCCGAAATTTCCCCTTTTCGCACAAAAATCCAGCGAAAAATTCCAGTAGGAAATGAGTCAAAATCAACTTTATGGCGTCTCCGTAAATGCCGTTTTTCTTAAACCTGCAGGATACTGAATTTTTTTTCATAAATAGAATGTGAATTTTTCTATTTTTACAAGCCAGTGAAATATAGGCTTTGTTTTCAATTCATAAGGTTGGTAATAGAATATAACAAAAGTTCTAAGGTTGACTCGGAGTAACAAGGGGTAAAAGGGCAAACACCGTCATTTTAAGTGAGCACATGAGAGGGAAACCAAAATATGTGGGAAAATCGGATATAGACGTTTATGTTTGGATTTTTCGCTTGATTTATTCGCGACAGATCCGAGGGCTTAATACGACCGATTTGCTTTGACCTTCAAAATCGTTGTATTTCATCGAATGTTGTCTTCGTTTGGGGTCACGTAAGTTTGGTTTTCTGTGTTCCCTAATACGTTGTTGGTATAGGCACATCGATTTATTACCATTTATTCGACAAAAAGGACGACTTATTTATCTTTTTACATTTGACATGATTTGTCGTCAATCGTGTTGAGGGTTTTATAGAATTCAAGTGAGATAAATTTTATTACTATATAAGTAGAATTATTAGAAGAGATTTGAGAACACTTAATCTTATAATTTTTTTGTCTAGTTTAGTAATTGTAAACCTAAATTAGTTATTGTTATATTTTAGAACGAATATAAGGATTATAATATAGCTTTACAGGTCTTTCCAATGGACCGTGTTTTAATAATTGATAGTGAATAGGTAATTATCTCCATACATCCCTCCGATACGAAGTCAGTATAACATACTGTAATAGTAGCGTAATAGTAATAGGATAAAACTTAAACAAAACAAACCGCTTCGTAACATATGGACCTACAAGTTACAGGACATTCATACATGACTTTTAAAGCACTTACATACAGATCATTAGTAATCGATAGTGGAACTGCAATAATGCTAATGCGTAACCGTAAAATGACAGGAGATCGCAATTAGTGATAGCTCTGGCCTGGGCACAGTGGGCTAAGCGCCTCTAGTGGGCTATTATCTTAGTGTTCGATAAAGATAGTGATTGTAACTTAACTGTATTTTAATTGGTGATAAACGACGCCGTGTCTTTTGGGTGTGAATAAATTCTTGTATAGCCTTCGGGCATATGACATTTATGTGTTTATTTTATTGATATTTTTCTATTTCGTTTTTGATAAGCTTTCTATGTTGCAACTGATATAATTTTTTTATCTTGCCTATATTGGCACTGTAGTGTAAGCTGTAAATATCGCGAAATGTGTGGTAGAAGAGTTCTCAAATACTGAGATGGTTAAAGGTTTTAAATAAAGATAAATAAATATTTTTACCATAAGTGATGTCAATAGCATAAATATTACTATTGAATAGCCCCGATTATGAATGTACTAGTCGTAAGTCAGAAACAGTTGAACTGAAAGTTAACAGCTGAACTGTAAGTACCAAATGCACCACATTCGAAACCTGAGAAATTATATTATAAACTGTTTTAGCTTGCACAACACTACAAAAGGTTACTCTATTCTACTATATACTAGCACTTTCCTCTAAAAAAAGATGTTTAAAAAAAGACAGAAATATAAAGACTTATGAGGTTTTTATATTCATTATAACGTGCGCCTTAGTGAATTTACATGAGAGAAATTAAGTATAATTTGAGAATACACCCCTATTCAATACACATGTGACAAGATCTCATTGTTAGAGTACGCGTCCGATCGTAAAATGGAGATAGTAACAACGTAAAATCGCGAACACGTTTGTAGGTACCACGTTTGTTCCTTAATCTAGATTTGGGGCTAGCAAGTTTTCGGTTTACTGATTGTGGAATAGATAACTTTAATTATACGTTACATTACTTGTAACACTCAAAGCTTGGTGTAATTCAATATGGCTAATATCGAAAGGAAGTATATGTTTTACTACACTAGTGGGTCACTTCGGCTTGGCATGAGTAGCATTAATTATTTTTGGTATGATCGGTACCAAACGCATTCACACATTGAGCTTATTTGATAATTTTAGCAACAAACACTTCTATTTTTATTTATTGACTTGCGATACACTTCGCCTTCATATGGGCAACTGAAACCATTATTGAGATACAAACTACTGTATATTTTAAGTTGAACTAAATTATATATAGTGACAAAGTTAAACTAATAGTTTCAGAGTTTATGCTCGACAAATAGCGTAAGGCGAGATTTTAAATAAACATAAAATTAAGGCCCTTAACTAGTTGTTAGCTTTATATTATTCTTTCATTAAACCATTAGCATGAAAAGCAATAGTGTCTAAATTCCATCCGAATCGCGTACTACCCTTCGTAGTTGGAAAGGTCGTGAAGACTAATCTACGTTGCGACTGCCTTCTGTTAATATATAATTGATCAAAAAATATATATATCCACAGTAAATAATTAATTATATTATATATCATGATGTATGTCGGTTAAAAACAATATTACATGAATTGTAAGTAAATTATTATCATTGGATTTGTGTAGCCTATTGAAAAACATGTCCAGCCAATAGATTTAAATTTCATTCAGATTAATCTAAGACAAAAGCTAGGCTTGTTCATATTGTACACCTGTTAGTTTATGTGATTGTTAATTGTAATTTTATTCATTTATTGAGCTTAAATTGCAATAATTTATAGCATACTGACAACACAAAACTATTGAAAGTCATAAATGCGTGTTCAGAAGCAGGCGTGTTATAATAATTACTTTTAAGTTAAAAACTTTCAGCTATTATGAATGTATTAGCGAGTTTGTTGGTTTGGAACAAATCTAAGGCAATTATATGAAACATGTTATGCTAGATATACTTGAATATTAAACGGGTAGAAAATAATATTATATGAGTCACGATACACCGTGTTAGAAAATAATGGTTGTACAGTGTATCAAAGAGCGATCTAACTTCAATCGGAATTATTTTCTCAAACATTCGTAATTTATAAAAGTTTGTACGTGTAATATCCAATTTAACTCTATTTAAATACAAAATAAGACACTCGCGTTAATCTAAACCAATATCATCTGGTTAACTTTTTAATAACTTTGTGTTTTAGTGAATATTATTGCAGCTGTGGAAAGCATTGTATTATAAATCGTGTCCTTTATCCTTCCAAATTAGAGCCCGGGCTTAATTTTTGGCCCCCAAGTCAAAAAATAATCTCTCTTATAACTTGTACCGCGAAATCTAAATGAATCAAAGCCTAGAGCGAATCTCAAGCTCAATACATCATGAATTTATCAGTAATTATTGCCGCAAACCAATTCAATACTAATGTCATCGTTTATTCTTTCATTGGTAATTTCTAAATGCACATTTTTGTATTTATTTGGCGTCTACCGAAAATTATCAAAATGACAAATTGGATGAAATTCGTCACTGAACACACAAAACAACTGAATGAGTCCGAAGTTAAGGTTATTTTTTTTAATATGATAAACTACATTTTTATTCAATTTAAAATTACACCTTTTATTCACATGGTGTATCATTTTTATTAAGGAAGGTTTCATGTTAAAATTATAGAAAAAACCTGGTTTTAATTACTGAAAGGTGTACAGATATAAAACTTATAGGACCCTTAAATAATCATTATTATAAAATTCCTACATGAACACCAATTGCCCATATGCCACCCTCGGATACGTGGGTTGCAAAATACCTTTTAAAGATAAACATAGCAACATACTTGCAACTGTTTATGGCAATTTCAATGAGCGTCTTATTTAACGCATATTTGTACTCCAACTTAACAAATATACAAACGATTCTCCTCATTACGCTATAAATTTTAAGACCTAGACTATTGTGCATATTTTTTAATACTATCTGAACTTATGTAGAGCACGCTTGAAAAGTTTTATGGCGCTTAAACTTTGCAGTTACGTGAGTTTTAAGAACATTTTTTGATATTAAACTGTGTTTAACTATATTTAATAAACTAAAAACTTTTGTTCTCATCAGAAAAATCCCTTAGAAGTGTGTATAATGATTAAACCATTGGGTATTTCATAAGATCGTTGATGCTCTATAATTCTCCTAAATACCAAAACAATTGTATTTATATATGATGTAAAAGATTCAAAAATAATTTATAATGAAATAAATATATCTTCAGACTTAATTTCTCATCGTGCCAACAAATTAGCTGCCATAGTATGTACTCGTAAAAGTGACGTTACTTGGTTTAAAGAACTTCTATTATACCTAACTTGTTAAAAGACAAAACTAAATTATACCAACTTTCCGTATGCAGAAACGGGAATTCGTTTTTGTAAGCTGATTGAAGTCCTTTGAATTACAAATACCAATAGCAATTGTTTAAATGACCCATACCTATTGGAGAGACCTGCACATACAAATAGACCCGATCATTCCCACAGCGTTCGTTTAGTGCTACGTACGGACACGCGTGCTGACCACCACAGATATAATAATATTATAGATACGTCTTAAAAAATACCTGTTTTCGCAACGGTGTCCTGTAATATTGTCAAATAAATTATTTTCTCAATAAGTATACATATATGTCGTATTAACCCGTCTTTTTAAAGTTCTTTCATTTTCTACTTATATTTTTTTAATTACCAGTTTTCATCTAAATTAGAAGCCGTTTATATAAAACATAAATCTCTCAACTTTATCACCAAATATTTTAACATTAAGGTAACTTGTAAGGAAGGTGTAAACAACCTTAACTGGGTCTTAAAAGTGTATTGAAATCTTAAGATTTAAACTTAGAAGTGTTTGTAGCAAACAGTCGTTCAATAATATTTTCCAATTTTTTTAACTGAGATAGACTGACAATGTCAATTCTATTCGATTCTAAATTCCACATCGATCTTCAATAGATCCTTCCCGGCGGCGCACGACCGCGTGCACGATTCAGATTAATCTATCGAAAATCGTTTTACAACATATTATTTATAGTGCGCATGCTCCGGCAATGATCATCAGTCCGCGTGCTAGTGATGCGCTATCGATGCATCGATGTGGACATATCGATTATCGATATACGGTGACTTGGTATGTGTGCGGTATGATCAAACGCTAGGTGAGTTTGCACTTTGTAGCCTCCGGTTATTTAACCAATAACGGCATTTTATGGCAATTATATTATTTATTTAGCCTTTATTTATGGTAATTGCGTTTGTATAATAATTTTACAATTTTCTATTCAAAAGTGGAACCTTAAATATTCCTATTAATTAAAGTTCAAAGTATAACGGTTTACTTAAAAGAAATCTCAGTTTGTTACCAAAATCTGCATCATTAAATTGCGACTCAAGCCTCAAGTCGTAAAGTGAAGAGTAATCTCAACTCAAAACTTAACCTTTAGATGTAATGAAACTCGTGAACTAGCCAGCAGGGGGGCTGCAATCGCGGAGCCTATTTTAAAGACATTGAATATTTAAGAGAGCTAATTGAAATGAGAGCGACACTTTGGAGTGTCGCCAGGATAATTATCCAGTTTCCAAGATGAGATTTAACGTACCACGGTTAAATGGTTGGGGTTTTTAATTATTTTTAGGACCTAAACTTAGTTGGTGTTCGTGCAATATCAATTAGGGACCAAGGGGTGCTGACGTCGCGGCAGCCTTTTTAATTTAAATGTGTGAATTTCTTCACATTCCTTTTAATAAAGTGTATAAATCCTAGTACATTTTGTGATAGGCTAATATTCATTACAACTAATTACTACCAAACATCACACTCTTCTTTCTGTACAATATTCTTGAAAAATAATGTGTATTTATAATATACATATGTATAGGAAAAGAAAAAAAATATCGATAGGACTTTAGTGATGGTGTATGCATCACTATATCGTCGTGTGATGTCGAAGGTTGTTACCGGTCATTCTGATCGTATGCCAATTGCCCTTCCGCTATCCCGAGTACTTGAGATGGACAGCTAAAGTTTTAGGATTTGAATACACTAGTTTTTAAAGTTACTGTTAAAGAAACCTTCAGCCATAAGTACATATTAATATAGGTTTCTATACAATTATAAATCTATGCTTTTTAAAGATCTTAATATTTTTATAGATTATTCATTGAAACATAAATTATATATAAGTAATCTTGAAAATTTTCCATGACTTAGAACAACTTTATCCTTTGACAACTGTATATCTTAAAAAAAGACGTCAAAACAATCATTATTTTATAAAGTAAGGTACCATAGATAGATACAGCAGTTTAACACATGGTAAACTGACATACTCGTATAACACGCTCTTTTATTTTTTAATTTTTTACTATCCGGAACATAGAGAAGTTTGTAATAAAAATTAACAATAAATATTCAAAAATAGCATCACAAAGATTTTATTCATCATTATAAATAAAGAACTTGTATGTAGAAAACTACTCATAATTTTTCTATAACGACATTCAATACGTAAAAAAGCAAAGGAAAAAATAAGAAAACAAGGCAAAAATGGTTCGCCTTACAAAAACAACAAGAATTTACATAAATCTAACTTTCGAATCGTAATCGAGATCACGACTAGATCCTTTGTGCGGATCGATACGAACCATCGATCTCCACGGCGCGTCGTGCGTGCGCGCATGTATTATGTGCTCACATTCTTGTTAGAGCCAACTGCACTAGCTAGAATTCAGTTAACCGGCAGATTAGACGAAATTTTCAAATAATTTCTTATCTCTATCTAATCTACAGATTAGATATCGACCGAAACAACGTTATTGATAAAAATCAAGCACAATTAATAAATACATATGAATATAGTTATTATGTACATATATAATATAATAATGAGGTCTTGTAGCTGTCGTTTTCCTTATAATAAAATCAATTTATTGCTTGTCTGTCGAAATACGAATATTATTGGAAAATAAAGTTAGCTTCAGAAAAATCAAGAATAATAATCTAATATTTAATATTATTATTGTGAAAGTGAATCAAAGTGTGATTAAATTAAAGTTTCCTTATTCTGATAAGCTTGACAGAAGTTTAAATACCGTCATCAATTACTTAAAAATTGTTTTATGTGATAAGTGTATGATTTCTATCCTAAATTTATAAATAATTTAACTCAATAAGTAATAAATTCTCTAATAAGTCATAAATAATTCTCAATAGAATTAAGATTAATACCCATTCGAATCATTTAACGAAATAACAATATATATCAACCGATTTATGAACGAATGGTTAAACTATGGTTTAGATCGTATTACCGGCCTCATAGAAACCCGATAGGCATCCAGCAATGGGATCGTTAGTTAGCGCTACGCGAAAGCTATTGCGAGCATTTTGCTTGAAATTAACAATTATGGCTTTACACTCGATTTGTATGTTTGAATGTTAGAATGGAACTGGAACGCTAGTTAACGGTAGTTTAAGAGGAATTGTGTGTTTATCTTTGTTTGGTAAATTAAATGCATGAATGGTATTATTGATATGTGGCCAAGGCCTAAGAAACGTATTATATAATAAAATAGGGCATGTTTTTCGAGCCTTATATGCCCTGTTATATTGATTGGCGACTATTGAAAGAATTAATCAATACATATAAACAAATTAAAATCCCTGTTCGTAATATACGTTTATCAAAATGCATATGAAAGCATATACGACGTTTAGAGTACAAATACAATTTGTAAAAGATTTTGTCTCTGCTCCGGCTAATGTCCATAAAGCTTGGACCTGATTGGTTTCGTGGGACTTCCTAAAAATAGTATTTAATTTTGATTCCAATAATATTATGTAACAATATAATAATACTGTAAATACCACTTATATTTAATAAATTAATTTACTTTAGTACATTCTCGTTTAGTAATATTTATAAATTTTAGAATTATTCGCATATAAAATAAGAAGGACCCTGTCGCCTAAGAAGGTGACAAAGTCCAGAATTGGCTTTATGTAAGACATTATATACAAAGATGAAACTTATTGTAACAAAAACATAAAAAAAACGAGTAAAGCGTGAATCGTTCGGCTGTCGAGTCGTGTAATTACTTCCCACGAGCCCGTATGCTTTTTGTATTGATCCGCATGACTTAACCACTGTACTGCAGGGGTTTATAGTATGTTCACATTTTATTTAATTAAATTTAATATAATTAAAATTGAGTATATAACTGAGGAATGATCCCTTGATATAAAGTTATTTTGCAGTGTAGGAAGAGGAAATGAATACAAGATTTATTTAAACCAATTTAATATATGTTTTTTTAATATTGAACTTATATTGTTTATTTACTTATATTGCCAATGTCAAAGAAGGTAGCTTTAATTCTTTAAATAATCGCTGCCAGCGTGAATTCAATGGCATTAAATAATTGTTCTTTATTTTTCTAAACTTATTATCAATATTGTAAAATCATTGAAATTAATCTACACAAAATGAACATACTATATAAATAAAACCTAGCCCAAAGTACAGTAACAACTGGTGAGCTCAACTCTAATATAAAACTACCAATGTACGCACGCCTTTATATTCCTTTTATTCAAATTTGAGTTCTAAATTCATCAAAAATAAAGTTTAAATTGCAATACCGCAACAAAATATATAAGTTATGACATTTTAAAAATATAGCGACAAAGAAATGAATGCACGTCGGGAAAGGAAATCACGTATTCGTCAAAGAAAAAATCTTATTTCATTCATAAAATGAGTCGCATTCAGAGTTTTTACGCTACGTCTTACATAGATCGAATGATCTGGAATTTTTTAACATTTAACACACTGTTTACACCCGAGCGGTTCGGTTACGGTTTGATTCGAGTTGAATGTACTGTGCACCAGTTATTTTAGTGAAGGCCAGCTGGTAATATATCTGACGTTGTGTGACACTAGCGGAAAAAAAGTTAAGAGATTTCTGACTAGAGAAAAATTTCGGGCCAACTTTTTGGTTGAAGCATTCACGTATCCCCTGAAATAAAAAGAGGGGTCATAACTATGACGTAGTTGTAACCTAATTGCATTGACAAATTTTAATGCGGTTTTTGTTATTAAATTAATCGAGATCTATATAAATAAAATTTAAGTATCAGTTTGTATGATCAAAATTTAAGATATTTTCTAAATGCATAATAAAAGACTATAACAATTTTTAAAAAATGTGTGTTTGTCTATATGCTGTTGCTAATCGGCAAGATTAATTTGACTGATTTATCTTTAGTCCGTTAAAATGTATTTAAGTTTAATTGAATTATAACTGAACTATTACGTATATTACTTTAAAACATAAAACAAATAGAGAAGACTTTTGTAAGTTGACATTGGAATTATAATACCGTTAACCTGAAACATCTACAAAATTCATTGATAACTGACACCAAAACCTATCGTAAGTAAGAGCGTTGATTACTTTGAGTAAAAAGTCGAATAGTCGTTGATTGCTTTCACAAGATGTTACAATGGCCATGAAATGAACCTCTAGCCACCGTGTTACGCATAGACTAGTTTTAAATCGATAGAAAGATTTAGATTTTTAAGCAAGCACTTCGTACATAAAATTCTCTCTGGTAACTTTATCAAATCAATAATTAAAAAATATAATTAAAGCTTCTTGTGCTACAAAAATATTTGATATAGATTCGAAACTTTGCACAGGTTTTTAATTAAGAATATAAAGACAACCAATTATACCGTTAAATGTATCTAATATGTTATAATTACAATGACATTTAGCATGTTTTTTAGATTTATGAATTTACAATAGAGCTAAAATTCGGGGAACATCTTTTCTTAGAGCAGTAGTTTGAAAAAACATAAAGATTAAAAAAGGATTTTTCACCAAATATTATAGTTTTATGGCAAGTGACTAACCGTTAAAATACGAAGCAATATATAATACAGATAAAAGAATATAAACGCGAGTCGATTGCGGCGCGCGCGCGTGCTGCCCTCAATCGGCGCCATTTGTCAACTTCTGTCAATTACTGATCGATCATGACAAATTGACATCTCACTGCCTCCACGATGGGATTATTATCATGTCATTTATTGTTTTCATTAATCATCATAACTGAATATTAATGTCTTAATAAAAATTTAATTCATGTCACTATTTTATTTGTTAATGAGACTTTCTTTTTAAAACTTTTGTAAACTGTAATAATTTGAAACTCGATGCAAAATAAAAGACAAATAGTTCACATATTCAAATATCTTGTAAAACATGCAGATAATATTAATTATAAATGCCCTTGTCCACTTTTAATGATACACATACCTCTTTGGATATACTAGTTAGGGGGATGTTATGGAGATACAGGTCACTTTATTTGTATTTGTACAAACTGTCAAATAATTATATGACTTTTGTATTTTCATTTGCTGCATAAAATTGTTCAAATTATGGTATGTGTATTTATAACATTTAAGTTGATATTTATGATAAGAAAAACTAGATAAATCAAAATTCTATTAAGTTTGACATTTTAATAAATTAATTATTCCGTTAATATAATTTGTAGCTTTATTACTTTATTTGCAAAATGTCTTATTCTATTTATGTATACTCGTACAATATCAACAGACTAGCTTGGTCGTTGGTAGGTCTTCTGATTAAATCAAAGAAAAAGGTTTATGAAGTTACTGATTTTTTACAAATTTTCGTAGAAGTAGTAGTACGTTTCGATTCAGTTTAATTTCGTTAAAATACATTTGAAGTCGTGTAAACCTAGTCAGACGGTTTCGATTTCTATGGAAATTTCTAGAAAATATATCTAACCATTCTTACAATCTAAAATAATAAACTCTCGCATTTCTCGTAACATTAGTGTCACAATAAGCTCCCTTCTCCCCCTTGACATAGATCTCACATAATTGTAGCAATTTGCACGCCGTGGCCGGGACACGTTGAAACATATCGACATAACATTACTCAACCTTGTTTAATCATAGCTTCCACAAAATATACTTGCCTCATTATCTTCCTATTACATCAAATTTAGATTATTTTAAAGAATTCACCTTCGGAATAGCGCTTTAACAACAAAATTATTATTAAAACAATAATCTGATAAATCACAAAACTTAACAAACTATTGGTGATTCCACTCCCATGTAATATTATATATTTATCATGTGTGAGAATCAGCAGGTTTTAAATCGGTACGATTTCTAAGAACGCCTTAAAATAGTGGCTGAATTATCATTCCACCCCATTATAAAGTCAAGTATAATATGTTCATCTATACATAGCGGAGATAACGCACGTTGAAGATACCTTAAAATAAAAAATAACGCAAGACGGTAAGATACTTTTTATTATGTTGTCTATAGGAAATAGTAACTACGATGTTTTCGTAAATTTTTATTGTACTTTCACAATTAGAATTAATTCTAGTAACGATTAATACAATAGAACTTACACAGAAAATAAAAAAAAATATTTGTCACGAATTTCACAATAATATTAAAAAAGTCTGAATCGCAGTTCGTTTCAAAAGAGGTTTCACTTCCACGAGCGTCACGTCTCACGATCAATTGGTAATAATATATCCGAAGATAAGATTTTACTAGAGGGAAATAAAATTGGATGCAATAAAAAATTTGTTGAAGCTTTGTAGTACTCCTAGTTCTTTAAAATTAGGAGGTAATTAAAAAAAATTAAAATCACAGTTTTCATGCTTTAATCAAACATGTTGATGTTTCTTTTTTATGTACTGCCTCTTGACATCGAAGTTTTATAAATTAGGGTTAATAAGTATTGCAGCTAAGCGACATTTACTAATATTTATTAATCTATATACAGTTTTGTTAAATTATTACATTGAATTATTTTAAGTTACTACCGTAAATCCCGCATAAGTACTTTTATTTATTTTTATGATTATGACGCCTAAAAAAGAAAATTAAATCCGTCTACACGTGTCACATCTAGTACATTTAAATCATTGTAAAATTCGCACTTCGCTTCCTGGTCGTGGTCCGACTACCGTTGCGTTATTGTTCGATATGTTTTCAATAATCCAGTTATATCTTATATCGGATTTCTCGAGTACTGTTATTTAACAATGTGTGCGTATATTCTGTGAAATACCGTTATTGTATTATGAGCGGTCTTGTGTTTATTCGTAGCTACCAGAAAGTAATAGAAATATAATTATTAATCACAGCATTTATCAGTCCTATCAATTTTAATGGTAAAGATCGAAGAAAATCTGTTAGTTGAACCATTCGGCCTATACTTCGACATTAACCCCACCGTTATATAGCATAGCCAGTATATAACGGAAATAATATGAATTTTATAATGAAATAAGTTTACCAATAGCTACTTTTGTAAGGACACATAAAACTTACTTCAGCTTTAATAAAATATTTTTACCGTATATAACTATTACTTAGTTTTTTGGTGTCGCTTCTCAGACTACCAAACGTTGAATAACATAATAAAGAGAACAAAATATATATTGTATTATAATATATGTGATAAAAAGAAGTAGCTCAAAATCTATTTTCAATATTTAACACGATTATTTCGTATTTAGTTACTTAGACTAGTAAACAAAATATATTTTTTATATGATAGGAAGGCAAACAAGCATACAGTTCACCTATATAAAACAATAACTGTCGCTCATGGATACCTCCAAGATCATTAGATCTAGAAGACGGGTTGCAACCTTAGGGCCTTAAACAAATTATAACATTTCTGTATATCTGTACTTTAATATTTAGAACTATTAAAGTCATAAATACAGTCACGTTCTATAGAACCTATGAGCACGCAAGATAATAAGTTACAACGTCCTATACATGCTGTAACATTAATAACCATACATGACACTTCAAAGGCCGCATTACAAGTAATATTTTGTAGCGCCTCCTGTCATAATTATAGTTACACATGACTTCTGTATTCCGCGTATGAATAAGCCCACGTGAATGGATCTATATCTTGACTCTGTCTTAATGAACAGGGCCGGAGTTACACACCCAGAGGTCACATTTATGCTAGTCAAAAATGAAGCACCATAGACTAAGCAAAAATATTTAATATGTGTACATCAAAGTAATCAATTTAAGTACATAATTGAAACTAAATAGACAAATTTTAATATTAGCAGGTACTTTTGCAAAACATACAATATTTTTATAAATTAATGGTTGTTTTAATGAAGTATTTTTTATAAGCTTCTTATTATAACTATTATTAAACTTCTGTATTATAAGTTAGTGTTAAAACTTATTGTCGAATCCGTTGAAAAAATATATTTACTTCAACATTTCCTTTGTCTTGGTTTCAAATTGAAATTGAAACTTTCAATAGTTATTTTCAAACTTGAAGTTATAGAGTGTATAATATACGTCGGGGGCCCCAAAAGTTTTAATAATTTTCTAGCTCCGCGTTTATAAAGTATACATCACTGGTCATTATCGCATAAATCTTTGCCGATTGGAGCTGTAATTGCATCGATTCTATAGAGATACCATCTCGGTCTAAATTAAAGCTTCGTCCAATATAATTTTGCGTGATATGTGTGACGTCTAATAAATTATTAGAGATTAGACCTTGTGTGATATAAATCATACATCAGGTGTATAATGAATAATGAATTATCGTTACGTGAGGTTTAGGAAATGTGTTCTCATAATGTCTATCAGAATGAAGAAGCGCGACTAATTTAATGCCCGTAATTGATAGCCGGTGCGACCTTTTAATGTTTTTATGGGATATTTATGAGGACATTTTGTTTATTGAATAGCAAGTTGACCGATGATAATATATTTTAAACGACTACCGTT
Source organism: Hebomoia glaucippe (assembly GCA_025727935.1). NCBI lineage: Eukaryota > Metazoa > Arthropoda > Insecta > Lepidoptera > Pieridae > Hebomoia > Hebomoia glaucippe. The sequence goes on from JAOSYY010000015.1 coordinate 1,376,294, forward strand.
GTAACCGCCTTCATCCGTGAGATGTAATCTTATCTTTGAGGTTATCTCTAGTTTTTTATGTTTGAACATTTATTCTGTCACGTTTGAATATTATATGTAATGAAATAATTAATAATTCAGGCGATCAATCACCCAATCTTTTTTAACGTATCTATTTTCTAGGTAGTATTTCAAATCCTTTTTATTCTGTATAAGTTATTTTTTTCTTAATAATTATCTATTATTAATGCATATATATCAAATGTATAGGTCTCAACACAATAATATAAATACATGTATATAAAAGTGCCTAATGTTTTGAGGTTTGCATGTTTCTTTCGGTTAAAGTTTAAAGCGACTGGACCAATTGTGATGAGAATTTCACTGCCCAGTGTAAAACGAGAATAATTCATAACTCTAAAAAGAGTGTTTTTATAATAATTGCAGCGGGTGAAAGTATCGGACACCGCTAATCTAAACTATATAAAATATATTTTTATCACTTTTCTTATTAATGAAGTAAATAGTTTAGACTGATATTAATAATTGTTATATATTTCCGTATGAATATTTTATAAACTTATTAATTATTAACTACTTCTTAACTTTTAATTTATAAAGTACTCAAAAACTTCGAGAATTAGCCAATTTAACTTTACTAATGGTTTCTAGTAATTTGACGTAATTGGGGGCCAGCTTTTAGTTGAGTTAATTAAATCTAAAATATTACAGTTTCCAATACCTCGGTAGTAACGATAAATTTTAAAGGCGTCCACTCATGTTCTTAGACGCTATCCCATAAACTTATATGGGGTAGCTTCATACAATCATGATCGGTAAATCAGTCGACGGAAGACGATCATAATTGTACCCTAGGGCTTTTCGATGACATGTTCCTTTAAACCAGATCCTAGGTGTTCTTAGTGGCAAAACATCGCAAGGTATGTTATTAAGGAAAGTAAATATGTACATTGTAGCTTTGTCGAGACTGTTATATGTACATTTACTCTCTTATTAATAAAAACAATCATAAGTCTAATGAGGGCTTTAACGTATGAATACTAAAAGCTTATTTTAAGATGATTTAAGTAATAACAATCTATACATTAAACATTAATGGACTTTGTCATAAAAATCTTTTGAAACCACCTTGTGAACATTTTTATAAAAATGATAAATATTTGCGTAAATACCTTACAAGAAAGTTTATATTTTTGTTTTTCAATGACGCAACGAATTTTCATTAGAGTTCCATTGAGATTTAAAATATTTTTAAAAAGATTTGTCTATGTATAATAGGGTTATAAATGTCTGTATTTATAGAGAAATAAATGTTGCCCAAATCGAGAAATAATTTAACAAATATTATATTTTTAATTAAAGAAATATTAACGTCATAACACATCAAAGTATGGAGAGACTAGGTTTCCTTCTTGTCAAAAAATAAATATAACAAATTGTTATAATGTAAATAAGTGTTGCGTCGGTAAACATTAATGTTTTGATACTTCGTTCAATTGTACAGCCTCCTTTTATAGACCGTTAGGATACTTGCCTTAATTTCCTCCAAAGTTTTATGTATTCTTGTTTAATGCAGGAACTTTGCGCAAATGGAGCTCTTGTGACATAGACTGAATATTGACAAAGAACAAAAATCTTTAAAAATCGAACAGAAGCAACTCTGTATGTTTTTCTTACAGACTTATTATAGCTAAATATGTGCTACTTATAGCGTTTTGATGTATTTTTTTTTTTAATCCTAAATCCATTGATACATAACAATATGGTACACAACTAATTTTTACCAATAAATAGCCCTGATTTGTTCGTTCCTTTCATTTTAATACACCAGAAAATATTAGATTTATTTATTAATCCATGAAATGAGCTATTACCATTGCGAATTCTCAAATTGATCTATTACAGACTGAAAAACTAATAAACTTTATATAATATCTTAATGAAGCTTTTTTGTGATAAAATTGACAAACAAGTAAGTGGTGAGTACATTTTATTTCGAGCAGTCGAAAAGTCATGGACGTTGAACGCTAATTAATCCGTTCCATATTTAAATAATTTCCGTCCGAACATTGATGTCTAAGAACAAATAACGGTGATACGCGACACGGCAAATATGTCATTGTGCCTTGAGAAAATTGCGCGAATATCCATATGGAGAGTGCATTAATGATATGCAAAAGGAACACCCCGACGGACCTGAACCGTTTATTATAATATCGATGTATGGGATTATTATTTATGATGCTATCCATTAAAGTAACGGTGCATACAAGTTTGCATTAGCTTTTTAAAATAGATATGTTGATTTATAGGTCGCGATTTCGATTTTACATAATATTTTTGTCATATCATACGTCAAACGGTTAGAATGAATTTTTAATTTGGTCTGACGTGAAATATTTATTAACTTCTTACGTTTTTGTACTTCTGTGAATTCGACTCACGATAATTTTTTAAAGAATTGCTTCTTAGTTAAATAGATACGGTGACTTAGATTCGATTACCTTATTATTATATATATTATATTTTGTTTTCTTATATTATATATTTATTAAGATTTAATGTTTGGAACATTTTTGTTTAGTTAGGATATTGTTCCTCACCGTGAAAATAATGTTCTAAAATAGTCCTATATGTTTCATAGTCAATAGTGTTGTGTGTGGATACTTTATGGCGAATACAGCTATAACAAATATGTTACCTCATAAAACTACTTACTAATATTTGAATAATCTAAACTCTAGATCCTTAAGAATTGTATTAACTGTAAAAATATATGAATAAAGTCTTATAAAAGTGAAAGTAATGCAATTTTGAATAGATCACATAGCTGTAATAGTCTGTATTTAGCAGTTAAACTTACATATATCTCGCATTCCTCGCTTTAATCACATTCGTAATAAGCTGTGGTTAACGATCTTATTAAGGGGAAGGGCTGGAATGAAAATTTTAATAGTTTCTTTTAAATTAAAAATCTATGTGACGTAATGTATGAGAATAAACACAATTGAAATGTCTCTTTATAATACCAAAAATTAGCATATTTTTCTTAAGGTATGCGGTGTTTATCTATTTGTTTGTTTTGAACTTATCTCCTAAATCAATGGATCTATTTTGGATCTTCACTGACAGATATCGAGTGAAGAGTAACTTCAGCTACTTTAATTTTATCATCTTTAGCACGGAACCAAATGGCGCTATGACTTTTCCGAAAAGATAAATTCAGTATTATATGTAACATATGAATTCTATCGTTATACCTAGCGATGGCAACAAACATACTTAATATCATCGCGGGTGAAATGGGTATTGCTAATTAATAAAATTAAATAAAAAAATACAAAAGTATTTTATTATACAATTAATTTTGTTAGTGCAAAAACTGAATAGACACGCGTACTTCAAATTATTTATACCCTTTTTTAGTATTAGAGGAAAGTTTTTATAAAAATTAAAATATAAAAAGTTAAGTTTAATAGTATATATGGCAATGTCTTACAAAATACATTTAAAAACCTTCTCCTTAATTGTGTAGTTAGTCGAGGGCATGTTACCGGCACTTAAGTGAATTAACCGTGTAAATACTCGATATGGTCCAAGGACGATGCTAATGAGGCCTTTTAGTCTCACACGGCAGAAATTTGTCTGAGATTAGAGTGGATCCGATGACAACTGTGTTTTTCTAACACCTGCCTACTATATTCACACAGTATTTTTTTCCAATATTTCGAACGTTAGGTTATTTTTGAAAAAAATTGAGTGGAAATGTCACTTGTACTTGAGTTACTAACAAAAATTATTAGACGATTTGATCGAGTAAGACCTGTACATTGCTGACTTTTCTGTTATTGTTAAAAATAAAAATTATTCTTAAAAGGATTACAACGTACAGTGTATATTGTTATTTTGTTGTTTATGGTTCAACTAGGGGAGCCTTAAACTGTCAAAGTCGAACAAAAATATTATTGTAAATTTCAGAAACTTTAACGTCCCTGAGCTTATTATTACTATTAACCAAGGACGATTACCAATTAATGTTGGGATCACCAAACATTTCACTTATATCCCAATCCCCGCCACTTATGGGCAGTGTTAGAGCTCATATGGTCATACGTCACCATGTCCATATACCAATCGGTGAATAAAACAAGTTCTTAATACCGAGCGACATGGGTGTGGCAAACGCACGGCTGTACTGATATCAGTACGATTGGAACAAGAGGCTACTAAGTGTGCCAAAAGTAAATGGATTTAATTATATCTCCAGTGAATTGAACCAAACACGTCCATAATTCACAAAGACACTAATAGGGTCATACATCATGATGTCAAATACCGGACCAATTGGCTTGTACTTCGCGTTCATATACCCCACTTGTAAATTCCACAATCTTTCGCAACGTTAGAATGGCTACGCCCTAAGCCCACCTATTACCGTCCGCTGGCTACTGACCAACCTTGAATTTATTACATCAATGCACCAGACATTATGCGTAAGCATTACGTTCTTGATAACTCGATGACAGCCTGGATTATACGAAATTATCCTGTTTTCGGAGCCCGAAGCGAAAGTGGTAATGGTAGCGTCGGTGCACGGTGTTTTGCTACTAGAAGGATGAACGGGGCCAGGTGGAAATCGCTCCTAACCAACCGTACGATTTATAATATCGTTGTCGATATTCTCAAAAAACATCAGGAGTTTCAATTTCAATCTAAAAGATCATTTCAATAAAAAAATCTAAAAACTCTAATTAATTTCTGTTGTCATAGCAAAGAATGAGAAGTCATGATTACGTTTCTAGTAAGTTTTGGAGAACGACATCTTTATTGCTCCTTAGAGAAGATGAAATTAGGTAAGGAATATTTTCCTATTCCTCACAATTCAGAAAAAGGTCAATAAATCATTATTATTATTATTATATCCAAACATTGACGCTTTAAAAAATTAAGAACATGAAATTTAAGAAGAAAGTATATTAAAGATCTAGAATAAGCCGTATACGTAATAATAATTTTGATAGCTGATATTTGACCATCAGATTTTCTCTAGAGGCTGCTTAAAATTTTAAATGCAAAGAAATCCAGCAAAAATGCTAAACTAACAAAAAACCGCTCATGAATCTCTATAAGAACTATCTAATCGAGGCCAGTAAAAAGTGTACTATCGCTGCATATAAATAACATCCACTTCATACAACTCTCCAGGCAACAATACTCTTAATCTCCTCTATTACTTACCGTAGAAATTCTTAAACCGCTGAGACCGGTAGTTGTTTCATGGTTAATTTTAAGTTGCCTCCTACGCTTCGATGGGCAATAAATATCTTCAACTCTGATGTTTTAACGTGTGTCATCAGACTTGGTACATATACCATATACATGATGTTTGAATTACAGAGTATTATATGTGATTGTGTCTTGGTTTTATGGAAGAAAACAAATTTCAAACAGCCATTTTCACAGCAGACTTGTGAGCACATGTTGGTGATACCTGAACTACATGACATAATTATTTAATAATGCGTTGTTGACCTAGTAATTATCAATTCCAATTTTCACTCAAGCCTCCTTTGGGTGCTTAATGTATTCGAGTATAATATGATATAATAACTACATTTATTCATGCTTTCGAAGTTATGTACAGAAAATCAATATAAGGCTATAAGCTTTTCTTACATTGGTAATAACCTAAATATGAATTATGTTATTCGCTATTTGGTTCCTTACTGATACACCCGCTATATATAATTTCGAACACTTAATCAATGTACTTACGTGATATAAAACATAAATCTTTCAAATACAGTCCATTCTCTGTGGAGCGTGTCGCGTAGATCTACAGATAGGTAAATGTGAGTGTCTTTTGTTTGATGTAAGTTTATCTAGGACTGACGCTGGTACAAAGAGGGCAGTTAATAAAAAACATGGCAGATTAAAATAAGGTAGGTGGGATTTTACATACGTTGTAATAAAATTCTGTTATCTTCGTTGATTTTAGCTATCGTAATAGCTGTTTTGATTTCTTACAAATATAATAAAGATTATAAAACTACTGTAAACCCGAAAAATGCAAGACCATTATTTTTTTGGTAAAAAAACCCTTATGTAAATTTGTCATCTTGCTATTTGTATGAATGAATACAAATAATTGCATGTAAATTAACATTAAATTAAATGAAGGAAACCGCACGTAAAAGCGCGTATTCATCCACACGCCGCGCATAATAATAATTTTATTCTACTATAATCCCGCTGATACGGAAGCCTGTGCTATAATCCTGAAGCATACATATCCAAATTTATGAGCTAAGAAATAATTAAGGTGATATATTTAAGTTTTTTCAACATCAAATTGTCTAGATATATTAAAAATGAAAAAGAATTTATGTAAGCCCAACAAAATATTTTTAGCGACACCATTTTTCTAACGTCAAAATTAAAAAAAAAAATAAGTAAAAATTAAATCAGATTTTTCAGACACGGTTCAGAGAAATTCAAACTATAATTTATTTAGTCATATGCTTACATGCAAAAAATTGTTCAATTATCACTTCATATCACACCGATAAGTGCCTTCTCCAAATTTTAGAGCTCCGGTAGCAGGTTGATTATCCCGAAGGCTTCAATTCTCACTCGTCATACTGTAACATGTACTATAACTGCCCTTGCAGGCTGCCGCGGGCTGGATTGTAATAGCTTTAATATAACACAACCTGCGCGTGAGCATGCAACCGTTATTTTATGCAAATATTCTGATTATAATTGTAGTAAAGGATAATATTGGAGTCTTAGGTAAGATATGGGGCAGAATTATCATTTACAGCCTAGTAATTTTGACCACTGCGTATGGGGCGGGTCAGAAATCGATTTTAATTTATTATATTACTTTTATTTTATATAATTGAATATAAGCATAACACAAATTATATATAAAATTGATCTTTTTACACTTCACAATGTAAAATATCACTATGTCAATACAATTAATTTACAGTGCAGGCCCTATTCTTAGAAAGGAATAAGATGTTTCCGGTTTGCTCGATTTTGATAAACACTAAAAAAGGATTTTCAATATGTTTCCCATAAAAAAATATTTATTTATGCAGTTAAATATATTTGAATTTTCTATTTGTTATATCAAAATATCAACTTCTTCTGCTCCAGTACTAACAGTAACATTAACAGTACCAGTACTAACAGTAACATTAACAGTAGTAACATTAATTACAATGTTATTATTTATCTATTTCTTGCGACTAATTTTCAATAAGGCTCGACCAATTTTCGCAGGACTTCCGTGCCATCTTTAGTAACTAATATGTATCTAACCAACCTTTTAGAACCAGTATAATGTTATCCGCAACCACTCGGTACAAATTGAACTTACCCCTACAACGACTGGTTGATTATTTATATTAAATAATAATATTATTATCAGTATCACGGAACTATTATAATATGCATAATTGAAAGGAAAGGGCAAACAAAATGTCAGAACAAAGCTTGCCGCCATACGAGGTCGATACTATCTCGCAGATAACATCGCAAATACATTACCACTTACAGCGTGGTCGGGTAAAAGGTTGTACCCATATAAGGTTATAATAACACGATAGTGTGGAGATATTTAGATGAGTTAGTTGTTCTAATAATATTGCAAATTGAAGTGAATATTATATTATATTTGGTTAATGTTATAGGCGTAACTGCATTATTTTACCTATGACTAAAGTTTTTGAAATAGACTTACTACTTAATTGTCCAAATAAGGTTTATGGTCATAACATGTGATATAAAAATTAACAATATAGTAAGACAATTTTTAGATGACGAAAGGACTTTTTTAGTTAGTTTTACTATTTCTTTAAACAACATAGTTATTACTTATTAAGTGGTAACGTAAGATTAAATAATGGTGTCTAGTATAGAATTACTGCTCTAGGTACAAGAATTCGTAACAATATATCGATAAAACGTCAATTAGTGGGAAAAGTAGCGCGGAATTTTGATAACTCGTTCAGCTTAGCAGTGAAGGACTTAAAGTTTTAGAGTCCCATATTATAATATAGCGAAATACTTAGCGTTCTACGATTAGCCACTTTTAAAACAAGTTTATATTTTTTTAGGTATATATTTTATTAGTCCAGTAATTTATAAAACACTGAGACATAAATTAAATTTTGCAATTTTCATAAAACTTACGTTAATTTATCTATAGCAATAAACAGATTGAAAATTGGTAACAGGTATAAGTATATATATTTGTCAATGATCAGTAATCATTTTTGGAGGCTTTGTTTCTAAAAACACGTTTAAAAAATAGAGGCTCTAACACCATTAAAATCCGCCTCTGTTTCTCACCTAGTCCTTTCGTAACTTCCTATAAAGCCCTATTAAAATAATGCCCACAATACTAATCATAGAGCAGATTTGTGATAAGGATAGATAGCTATCGCTTGTGATGAATGGATACTGGGGATACTATGTCTTTGTTATAACTGAGAAATTGTATGGAACCGATCGTACTACACCGGTTTTGAAGAATCTACGATATATCACCGACAATTTAAACCCGTTAGTATGTAATGAGCAATTTTTAAATATTTATGAATAACGCACTTGATAATATAATATTGTTAAATATGCAATGTAGAGTTGATGTGTTATTTTTGTAACTGACATTCTAAAATTAAGAAAAATCCTGTCCACGTTTTTATAATGTACACAACAGTACAATATACGGATAATAGTTTCAGATACATCTATCTATGTATTATAAAGCGCAATAAAGTTTGATTGTTGTTATTATTATTAAACATAAGGTAATAAAGTTAACTGTCTATTGAAACAACACTTATTTTTAATGTAGGTCTCTGAATTTCGTGAATTAGAACGTTTTGTGTTTTTACTGTATTATATAACATCTAAATAATTAACGTATTTGTTAAATTGTTAATAATAAAATAAATTGTTTATTAGTAATAATTGTTTAATAATATCTTAATGCTCACGCCCAAAAGCTTAGCCAATTTTTCACAAAAATTAATAGTAAATTAGGCAATGTCTGCGTTATCGTGATGGGGAAAGCTAAAATTCAAATTATTTTTAATTATTGTACAGATTGAAATTAAGGACATGAGTTTAAGTATTTCAATAGTTTCAGAATATATGTTGGTTTTTAATTTCACTCATTCTAAACTTAAATATTACACAAACTATGACAACTATCACTTCGTTTTCAACTAACCTGACATTTCCTTAACTTTCCGATTTCATTTCTCTATTCAAAAGATATGATAACTGTTAGATTATTTGAAATCTATTCTTTTAAAAGTGATTTAAGTAATAGAAGGCATTCTTAATTTGAATTCAAATAACAGAAACAGCCATATGCTTTGACAAATGGTTACCCAGCAGGCGCACGGTGACCATTAAACAGTGTCATGTGGGGAACACTGGAATGCCAGTGAGCCTGACTGATGGACTGTCCACACGAGTTATTAGAATGGTCACTCTATTTTATCTTTAATCTCTTCAGCTATAGGTTTTCACGTGACTTTCTACTTCACATAGAATAAAAAGAAATCATCTATACAAAATATGAAATTATATTAATACATTGTAAATATTTGTTTAAATAAACGCAAAAATTTCATGCTATAAAGTTCAATATTTATAAAAAAGAATATGAAAAATTGTATTGGATTAACTCTTTGTTCCAGCCAATCAGGGAAACCACATCACTGATTTTACTAAGACTTACGCTGGAAGGTTGGCAATATCACAAAGAATAACCTAAGCTATTTTTAATTAATTATCCTCATTATATATACATAAAATGAACGCGGGACGGTTAGTACTATATATCTATGTTTGAATCGGACGAAGTCATGGTGTCCACAAGTATTATATAAAACCTACTGGAAGTCAAACTTTATTAGTCACATCGAAGCAGTGCGTGCTTAATAAATGATGCCAGCGTGAGATGTCCACGATAATTTGATAACATCTTGGTGTGTGACCGCGTGGGCCGATTTAATACGTTTTTATTTATTTCACAGATCAGTTATCATTTATTAGGTTTTATCAACAACATCTAAAGTAATTGGTTCTTCACATATTTGTGCCGGAAGCTAAAACGGAAATTATGTAATTATAAATGTAATTAAGAGTTAATTGATTATTTCGATTAGTTTCAATGTTTTAAAAACTGCATTCTGTTGAATTACAGGCAACAATAAACAAAGTTGAGCTTGTTATTTCTTTTTATGTGGAGCACTCGAAAATTATATTACTTCACACCGCGATCTTTCTGTCAATTGATGCTGGTGTTAAACCTGGGCGTAATTTTAAGAATCTCACCACCCATTACAATACCATTCTTAATATGTTCGGTTCTAGCAAAATTACAAACCTTCGATTTAAAAGTGGTCTGAACGATAGACCAAGTAGTCAACTTTAGCCTACTTAGACTCGTTGCTCTAGGAGTTAAAAATTTCCTAGTTCAAATATCAATATTTTAAATTACGAAGAGTACAGAAATATATATATATATATACCGTGTAAGCGATCGGAAGTTCGTACTTAAAGCAACAATAACCTCCCAAAGTCGTGTACCAGATTGAAATCATTAATAATGTATCCAGAACCGAGACCTCGCGATTTTTCCGTCCTCAATCCTTCTCGGCTCTCATTTAGTCGAGTTTTAATCTCAATCTCACCTCATTACCGTCTCCCGAATACTCGGAATAGCCAATTTCGCCATTAATTATAACCTTCCTTACCCTTCCTTCGGGTAAAAATAAATTATAACTCATTTATCGTTAGCCCGAATAAATAGGTGTCACGTTGTAAGCTCTGACGTGAACGTAACGTGAGGCCACGCCCAGACATGCGCAGTGGACGTATGTGTGATACATGTAGACGCTGAACGTAACTGGGGCACATATATGTACACACTAGCTGGGCGTGCCCTTACTTACGGTGGGCGTGCCCGACATATATGTCCAATGAATACACGTTCAAACCGTGGTGCGAGTAAAAATCCTCACCTTCCACAATTATTGGCGGAAAATTTAACGTCAAACTGACACTCGTCGAAGTTTCTCAAAATAAAACTTCAGCGGAGTTGAACCGGAATTAAAAGAAAAATAAAAAAGCTATTGACTCCAGCTCCCGAAAGTTTCTCGAAATCACGGCAGCGGCAGGTTTTTTCACAGCCGCTGGCGAACTAACTGGCGAAAATTGTTTTTAGTTCGACAAAACTTTTGTGGAAATTATTGTGAATTGTTTCCAACTCGTCGATACGGATAAATTCATGATCATTATGAATAATTTAATTATGAAACAATTGCATTGTTTGAGTTAAGCCCTCTCCAATATCAAATGTAAAAAACACTTTTATATATGATATAGTACCTTAGTATATTAACAAAATGAGTTCCGACTTCGGTTAATCAAACCACTTATTAAAATTACTCAATTCCGTTTTAATAATAAGAAAATAATTTGCTTTGTATTGCAAATTAACTTCAACGTATAGTAAGTTCGATTGTAGAAACTTCGTTAAATTCAACACTAATTAGCGGACAACTAGATTAGAAATAACCTTCGAAGAACCAAAACAATATGGCTGTTCGATCAATAATATATAGGCTAAGAAATGTACAGAGCACTGAAGACACCGAGGAATAAGGCAAGGATGAAAACAAATCAGTGCTGGGAGGCGCAAATTGAGCACGTACCCGTTCCGGCTAATTTTATTTTGCAATTACACCCCCCTTCGCCCCTTGCAACCCCCGCTTCGCGTCGCCTCGCTAATACAACATTCTTGGCGACAGTTCTCGTGGAAACAGAGGCGCGAGAAAAATGTTCCTTCCTCAAATCCTGTTTAGGGCATGAGAATATGTACATACAGGAGATTTAGAGATTTTTGGTAGCTTATTTGTGGTGAAGTTTTATTCTCGTGTAAAAAAAAACAAAGATTACGATATGAAAGAAAAAACTAATAATATCAATGTATAAATATTGTTTAGTAAATATAAATATATGAACCTCATATTATTCCCGTTTCAAAAGGTTCTCTTATTATAGACACGTAAATATTACAAGTATTTTATACAATTAAACAGTTTCTTTTATCACCTTTCAAACTATTAATTCAAATTATTTTTACAAGTACCAATATTTTTAAATACGGGGTTTTATAATATTCTATAGCCTTATATAGCCTGTAAACATATGTAAAATATTACAATTGCAGACTTTACCTAAAGTTATGAATATACATAAAAGAAAAATATAAATCTTGAATCAATTTAGACATCGTTCCCAACCCTTTCTCTAAGAATAGTCTCTGTCATCGCTTACTCTGCACCCCCCTATAAAAAGGTTGTAAGAAGGCGTTGGACACCCCGTGGGGGGCGATCGCCTTCAACCCTTTAGCGTTTACCCCCTTCTACAGGATGTCCGGAATTGTAGAAAACAAAATCAAGAAAATGAGAAATTCCTAAGACTTCGAAAGTTAGTTCCAAGAAAACCTAGTTTGGTATTCATAAAATACATGTATAGAAATTAAACATTATAGATAATTTATATACGGCCAGCATTCGCCCACGACGACTACATCAACTCTAAAAAAATATTCTGACAAAGCACCGTATGTTTGAAAAAAGTTTCTTCATGTTTGTACTAACTTTGTCCATATTTACTGAATTGTTTTATAAAATGTATCAAGAATATTAAGCTCCACCCAAAGCTGACAGATATCTCTTGATTTTTTAAAGGCCTGAATTAATGGCTACACATCGGGAGTGTATAGACAAGTTATTATCAATCAATAAAAATAAATACAATATCCGTATAGAAGAACTTCTTAGAATACGTGAATAAATTGTTTGTAAATATTTATAGCGTTAGATCAAAATTTAATTTACAATAATCTTACATCTTTTTTAAAATCACCGGATTGAATTGTTATAAAAATAATATAAAAATAAAGATGTAGAAATTAAAAAAAATCTTACATTTATCTAGTTTAGATACACCCCCTATATACTAAGCTTCTCGCATTTCTTCGTCGCTTCTTAAAGTGTTTTACATATAACTCTGTCTGTGTGCGTTGGTATTTACTCACGCACAAGTGTGTGAGTCTACGCATTTTACCCCTCCCGCCCAAGAAAAATACCTTACCCCGTTACTTCCCCCCCTTTGATGTACCGGTGCGCCTCGGGTAAAGAAGATATGAGACTTTTTCAAAAAGCTTAATTTAAATGAGGCGCTGGGGACGACTCAATGAGAATATTCCGTAATTTAAATACTATCTTGAGGGCCACTGACATCTTGAAAGTGGGGGTAAAATGGACCATTTTAATTGGTATTGAATTTCGATTGAACGGTAGATACTCGTGACTATTTTTTTGTCCCGCGAGACGTTTGTTGAATAAATGGGATCTGGATTAAGCGTTTTTTCAAATTGAGAACGACTTTGACATCTTTTGTAGTGATCTTTAGAGTAAAGATTAAATTGTTTTGATTACTTTCTTATTAAAATTAAGTTTATTACAATTTCTCTATTGTAAATCTGATATCATCTCACTTGTACTGAATTTCTTATTTGAACTGATTTGTTTAACCAAATGCCTTTCGTTGCTTCATAGTAACACATTTAAAAACTATTAGCTATACACCAGTAAGATTAATTCATAAAAAAATATAAAGTGTTATATTTTTATGTAAAGACACATTTAAAGGTTATTACTATAGAAACAACAAGGCATATCAAAAGCTCTATCGATAATAATTATAATCCAAATTTCTAAGCTTAGTCCTAAACGAAAGCCTATCTAACGGTGTGAAGCTAGCTAGTACAGTAAAGAAATAATATAATAATACTCTTGTAACCATTGAAATGCATTAATATCTAATCTATCGCAATCAAAAACTTTTGATGGAAAAATAACACACGGACAAACTGAGCTTTTATATGTTTATATGTTTGATATATACATTCGTAGCGCGAGGGGTGTTCACCCTCTCAACCCTTTCGTTACGTTTTCTCCTTCTTTGCATTTATTTCTTATGGCCTGTTTCTTCTTCTTAAATTATAAAGCTTACGTCGGAACGAACGGTTTTGATATTGTGCATTTTCTTTTAAATGGTATTTGAAAGTAGAAAATAATTGATATTTAAAAATATAATGTTTAACAAGAAAGATAAAGAAAGTAATTTATGGAAATAGTAATGTCAGAATGATATTACGATTGAAGCGCAATGTTTTACAAGTGAAGTATCAACCAAAATTAAAGGAAATTATTATTTATGCATAGTCTATAAAAAGCATATATGCATTTTGTATAAAATCGAGATTCAAAAACTGGAGAAACAATATTTTAAGATTATTCCTATTGATAGCTACTAAATTGCCAAATATACAATTGTACAATTGTAATTGTCACGGAAATTAACAATTATTTTATTAAATTTGTATTTCTCGAATAAAATAATTGTGCAGAAATATAAATTTGAAATTGAGTATCAAAGCGAAGCGTCAAAGCAAAGTATCAAAGAAGTCAATCCCAGTACACCGGGAGCCGAAATGATGTTACAAAGGCTCGGAACTGGGCTAACACAAGTTTTCTATATTACTGTGCGTACCCCCTACACCACCCCTGACACCCCTAAAGGGTTACCTTTGAAGAAGCGCAGACCTTTTTCTATAATTCCTTTAAACGATTTAAATTTCGTAATTCACAAATTTCCAGTGCAGAAGTAATTGGATGGTACGGATTTTCACTTTTTTATTATTATTTAATAATGTTTGTGCTTCTTTTGCTGTCTGCACTAGTTTTCGTTTTAAGAAACCTTACTCGTTTCTATTTTCCTTGTTAGTGTTGACCTTTTTTTCACGATGTACGTTTTATGTCTAGGTTACGAGAAATTCTGCGCGGATTTAAATTTTATATTACCCGAAATTACAGGGAGAATGTTAGTGAAAATGGAGTCATTTTTTAATTACACTGTAATGTCTACCAAAGTTATAAACGCTTAATTCGATCACAGAGACCTTTAAAAATATCTTTTTTATAACAGTATTTTGTTGCCAACCAAAGATGTGTAATTCTGCGATGACAATATCTTAAATTGTGTATTCAAAACTTGGAACACAATTAATTCTCGTATCATTACGTTTACAAAGATACAAAGACAATAAGACAAATGCTCTAAAGACTTCCTACATTGATATAAAGTATCGAATCCCATGACACGAGATTGTGTAAAGATTTTTGAGTCAACATATTTAGGTTGCGAAAGATTTTGTGATAGAACACGCATGTTCCAAAACTGAAGAACGATTCGTTATGTGGAGTGGGCACTTTTATATTGTTCCTAATTTAAGAACGACGAGATAAACATTGCTATATTTATTTTTTAATAATACCTGACTATACTTAGTTTTATTTTCAATACAGTTGTACATCGTTAAGAGATGCTTACATTTCAAATTATTTATTTTTAAAATTCAGTTAAGTACCTATCTTTTGTATTTTTATAATAAAATTTAAATATGAATTTGAAAAAAATATTATCTGCAAATCAAGTGAAGAATTTACATCATAACAGAGAACATTCAAAATATTTTGGTTATTCTAATTACAATAATATATAATTAACCTCCTCATAGATTTTAGAGACTCTTAAGTAAACTGAACAATGACCTTGCATTCAATCAAGTGCCCTTAAAAATAGTAATATTATAGAAGTGTCACACGGATTTATCTTGTGTTGTACGATTTCTTTTTACATTTCCATGTTTATGTATCTTCGGTTACCTCAAGATATGCGGTGAGACGATCCATCTCCCCAGTATCAGCCTGGATGTGACACGTATGGCCCGAGCACGGGGTAAGACGCGTGACTCGCTTGTATACGACAACCCTTTGTTTGTTATCCATTCTACAATACGTTTATTAAAATTATATATATTTTTTCAATCTAACGAACATCTCGACGTATTCTTTACCATTTATGTTAGTAAATATATTACTCGTAAAACACAAGAATTTTCAGGAGAAAATCGCTACAATTTATTTAAAAGTTACAATCTTAACTTATCGCAAACTATTCTACACCACTATTAATTTAGACCTACATATGTATACGAATAGGTGCTCTGATTGCGGTTGACGGCGCAGACACGAAGGTAATACAGAGATTATGCAAATCGCAGAGAACAATCATCGCTCACTTCAATTACAAACCCTTATCAGCTACACGCATTAACTTCCCCATGCTTAGAACAAATAATCGTTACACCAAACAACTCCTTAAAGCAGTGGTACAAGATTCAAAATTTCTAAGTTGAGTTTATAGGGCAGCGGTTATGGTTATCTGCCGAAGATTTCGCTGACGCGTGAAAGAATCGAGAAAAGATATTTTTCCCGAAAAGTTCGTTACGTCGGTCGTTAAGTCAAAGAATATAAATTTAAGTTATTTATAAATTTAACTTATAAAATGATTAACGAGATAAAAAATTGTAAAACTTACCTCTATGTGAATAGACGACTTGATTTAAAGTTTATAATTTTATTATTTATATTAAATGATTTGATTTTAAATCATCATAACGGGTTGATATTTAAAACACTTCATAGGTACTTTTAATATTAAAACATAAATAGTTTTTGTTTGGCAATTTTAATGCTATTTTTCTTCCGGTACGTAAATTTAACAAGAACTTTTTGATTTTTTTATATTACACCTGCTAACTTTTATAACTATTCTTATTTATAAATGAACTATATCTTAACGTGCGAAATAGTTACTTTCTTATGACAAATATTATGATATTTTTATTCAAACAAATTTTCATATCTGAAGTCTACAATTTTCTAATCTTTGACAACTGTCAAAGAAAGATCTTTGAAAAGTGTGAGTTTTGAAGTTCCAGTTAATGGGTTAGGAAGTCGGGAAAATGGGTTAAGATGGGCGAAATTTTTGGGAACTTAGTGTAATTAGGGAAGCGATCACATTAGGGACGTCACTTTGTGACAGCTCATTGAGAAACGTCACGTCAGAGTTTCAGCTTGACAAGTGATTTTTATTGGTTAGCGTTGGCTTCACTGTTTAGGGTTTTAAACCCTTATCATAAAAAAACTTGATTTCGTTTAAAGACAAGAACAAGAAAAGAACACGCTTTTCTCCAAATATGTCTATATATATATAATTGTCCATTGTCTTAAGCAGCTCAAAACCAGATTTACAATATATAACTTAAAAAATTAAAAATGATAACTTTGTAAAAACACCAATTATAAGCTAGAATAATAGCTTAATTATTGAATATAGCTAAAATACTTTGGAAATCGTTAATTCAAGTTAGGTAATAAATTATTTAACTCAAAACATACGTACCTACCTACTCCAAGAAAAAAACGCATCCGAATTTCACTTAGATACAAGTAAATAACACTTTAAATTAAATTAAAATAAATTTTATTTACGGGAGCCCTAAAATGATTTCATAACCAAAAATGTATTCAGTAATAAAACTTTATTAGCCTTCCTTTGAACTTGCATATTCGAAATTTTTAACGTCTACGGTATAATTTGTAACCTAATAATATGCTAAATGATCACGTACGAGGTACGCTATGGTACTATCGTTCGTGCATTCCTTTTAATTATTGTCATGTACAGAATACAACTCTAATAAATGTCATTATGAACGTCACGCAAAAACTTATTGCAGTTACAGAAATGCCCTTAGAACCTAAATATATATAGTATAGATGTCAATTTCGAGTGAATTATTCAAAAATTTCTGAATATATAAGTTGGTTATTATATGGCTCCATAATGGAATCGCAATACCGTGCGTGACAATGATGGTACATAAATAATATCCACCTAATGTTGGTGAATACTGGCTCTTTGTAAAGTTTCGATGTTTACAAAACTGTATGGCTGCAAATTGTGTTTGACATGAGCAAGGTCAGGAAATGTAACTTTTATATTATGCTTACACACATTAAAACTTTCAAATGAAATTGATTATATAAAGCGTCGCGGTTGGCATACTTATGGTAACGAAAACATTACGTGTTGTTCATCAATTATTTATCCAAATGTATTATGCTTTACGAAAGCTAAACTACAATCAGACATTCATATTATATAAATGATTAAGTCACTGTTTCAACAATGCTAAATCTCGCGTCACCTCAGGCAGCGATCATTAATTTTTCAACTATATGCTGTCGATTTTTATGTTGATAGCATACGTTCAAAAATTCAGTCTTAATTATACACCCATTTATTTACGTCACTGCTTTACCACCTATACTTATTAAATGTAAGTAATCAATTCTTTTAATTATATTTTTTCTACGTCTTCAATACTTTATACCGAAATAAATGTGCGTACAATAAAATATCGTAGGCTCAATGTTGCACATTACACCCCAAGTTTAGGGGGTCATTAAAGTACCCCCAAGAACCCCTACCTACCCTTTCAAGAATCCACTCATTTTTAAGACTTTACAATACCAACATAGAGGTAGGGATAAAGCATGTGTGGGTAAATAAATTAGAGAATTAGTGTGGGTAGATTAGATTTTTCCGTGTTCTTTGTAATTATGAGATGCCGCTTGAGATATAGGGGATGCTTAATGAGTTATGTTTTGTAATGGGAAGACTTAGCTTTATACTTGTTTATATAAAAAGATTTTAATTAAAAGAAAAGCAACCTAAGAATTCACCTTCGAGCTTTTCTAGTTTTGTCCGATATATGCAAATGTTACATATAGATTATATATTGTTAATTAGCTAGTTTCAAGAGGATTTATTTATTAAATGACCCATTTACCCCCTCTTTTCATCTATAAAAAGCGGTTATCATACAAATTTCTGTAAATAAAATCTTTATCAACCATTGAATAAAAAAAGTTCCCGAATGCAAGTCAATGCAAAAAAGTCCATCTCTCTCATTTCAATCAACCCATTTAGAGTGAGATAAAATATTTCATAGACTCGGCCAATAATCGATGTGTACAATGGAACGACATCGTTAGCCAATTAGTTCTACAAAAAGCTAGCTGAAATTACCTCTTAGCATTTTATGAAGAAAATAGAGTTTAATATTGATTTCAAGATTTTTTCTGTTTTTAATGTCGAGTTTTTATCAATTATAAAAGGTCAATACACTATGAAATATTTTTTGTATTCAAGGTATAGATGAGAAATAAATTTCATGTAACTAGGGATTTGAGAATGAATGAGGTGGGTTAAGTAGGTAATATATGTATATGGTTAATATAGAAATAATAGGATTTAGTAGCTGGTTTACTCATCAGATCAGCTCTAAGTTACATCAAATTGTCATGATCAAATTAGTAATAATTATTTTATGCGATAGTTATAAAATCTTTGTAGCATAATTAATCATGTCGTCATGTTTATTCTAACCTTTAGTTAACTGTGATGTAGAAGTTTGGTTCTCTGTAAACTACATAATTTATTTTAATTTTATAAATAAGCTTCTGCCAGCGACTTCGCTCACGTTCATTTCGATTTTTACATCTTATTTTTTGCATTATTGGACTTTCAGTAAAGATCCCGACTTTTTTTGAAAATATATATAAATGTACTATCCAATGTACGAACCAGTGGTTCCTACTTTCTTTCATCTTTATAATATTAGTTTACATAAACAACAATATCTTAACCAAAAGTTTTTGAAAAGTACTAAACTTCAACCATTTAGCCACTGAAAAGTATTTAATATTCTTACCCAATACCGCTAAGAATACAATGACACATTGCAAAGTTAAAATCACAAAAGAAAAATTCATTTGGTAGTGTACGTGTTGAGAATGATCACATGTTTACCCCTTGTTTGCTTTTCACACCTTAACAGAATACAAATGTTGCCGATCTTGTTTTGAACACGCTAAAGCGTCCCTGAAATCTTTTTCGGACACATCGGAGCCTTTAAAATTGCAGATATAGAGGAATTAAAGTCTTACTTATCTCTTCTTAATTAATTTCTTTTTTTTTTTGTACATTAAACAAATGAAGACGTTGAGGAGTAGACTGGTATAATTATATACTATAGGTATATTTAGTATTGAACTTATATTCATTTAATTTATTAGTAACAAGCACAAATATAATTTCTGAACTTATACTTAATTTTGTCACTGGTGCCATAGCCCGGTAGCTTTTCTGTCGATTTTATTTTAATAAGCAACAACATAATATTTTCTGATTATTATAAGCATTCATACATCTGGTAAAATTTGAACATAAATTAATGGGAGCAAGTTATCAAAAAATTTTCTTAAATACTGTCATGGTCACGCACCACAGTTCATAGACAAACGCACTTCGACTCCAGTCTACGAAATATCGAACGTTTGAAATTAAAAATATTATTACCGGTTAAGAGGGGGTTATTGAATAGTAAACCTAATTAACACCCAAAATAGGTAGCAGATATGTACATATAGATACTTGTATTATTTATATTTAAAAAAAATCTGCCAATATTTTATTAAAATCAATCTATTGGATATTTGAAAATCTACAACCAAATTTATCTTGAAACAATTCTTAAACTATTCATATTTCAGTTACAAGCGGCCAGAAAAGGCCAATAAAATAAACTTCCATATAATTCTGTAATTCCCTAAAGGCTTAAGCAAAGTCAGGGCGCGCTCAAATATTTAGGCCGGCGAATTTTAAAGGCGGCAATTTGAACCTACACTCTTATCCTGATCGCGGGATAATTTATCTTAACGAAAGAAAGGGGTGGGCGAGCTTAGGGGTGGAGGTTTCCCCAA
Organism: Hebomoia glaucippe; assembly: GCA_025727935.1. Classification (NCBI taxonomy): domain Eukaryota; kingdom Metazoa; phylum Arthropoda; class Insecta; order Lepidoptera; family Pieridae; genus Hebomoia; species Hebomoia glaucippe. The sequence continues at coordinate 1,397,134 of JAOSYY010000015.1, forward strand.
AAATTGGGTAAAAATGTTTCCAGCCAACGATTAAACCGTCGGGGAGATGCGTTGTATTAATCACCACCCAGTCGTCTTCGGGAATTTGTGTTTTGATTTATAGAGCTGTTATTACCAGCCGAAAAAAAAACAAAAAAAGTACTAGAATTTTTGTCAAATATCAGTTATCAGATATATATAATTATTATACTAGTCTCTGTGAGGTAATTTATACAAATCAATGTTTTTATATATTTACGGCTAAAAAAATAAAACTAATTAAAAAAATAGAACTGATTAATACACAGCCAATTTTCTTTTTAATATTATTGTTGTATGTAGTTTTCGGTAATAATTCAAAATAATTTACTATTTCTTTTCAAGTATATTGTCCTTTTTTATGAAAAATTATAATGTTTTTTATTTTATTTCACAGCTCTATATAAATCCTCGAGGAGCCTTGTCCTTAAGGGGGATGGGCACCTTGGCTTTGTTTTAATATTTTCGCAAGCATTATGAAGGGTTTCCTCGCTTTCAAATAATTTTGGCTTCTGCTCGTGAAGTTTTGATAAAAGTTTTATTCTATCAATAATTAAAGGCCACAAGCATTTATTGATGCGATTATAAATATTTGTTTTGTTTCTTACAAATATTTTGTATGATACTCACCTTTTTAAATATAATTAGCCAAAAGATTCGTCCACTTGAAACTTAGAATTGTGACAACACGTCTTTTCAAAGTTATGCCAAGTTTTTACTTAACTTAAATAGGTATATAATTTCTCAAGTTAATAATAATGATACCGCTTATCAGCCAATTTTTACATCTTTCAGCAGAATCCACATCTCTAAGATGTCTATGATAATGAAAGCGACAGCTTAGTTAGCATAAGCTTTTAATTTTAATACGCAATATACACTAAATGAACACACAATTTTATTGTTAAAATATATTTAATAATTGATAAAAAATATTTAATACCAAGGTGGTTGAAACAATGGCCTCAGAAAATGTTCGCAAAACTTGGGATGTTGGTAAAGAACAGAAAAATATACTTAAATACAGATTTGCTCTATAAATGTGATTAATTAAAAACATGATTATATACCGCTAATGCACTATTTCCACATTGGAAACTACGAAATATAGTCGTAATAGTGGTACATTGCCAGTAAGAGACATATTTGCTAGAGTATGATTTTCAAAACACATAAGAATTCGCGCAGAGCACTTAAAGTACAGAGGGATCATCAGATTAGCATACACAACTCTATACAATATCGCGATATACGAGCGAGAACGAAAAACTTCCGCCAAATTTGTTCACCCAAATGACGACGCTTGTTTTTTGTGGGATGCTTATAATTCATAGTAAGTAAAATATGGATACGACTTTGACTAATTAATGTGGAATTACCCATAATATAATATTGTACTAACATAATTTCTCCTTTTTTATTCAATTTTTATCGACCGTTAATGAACAAAATTTACTTTTTAGAATGTCATTAAAATTAAACATACGATTATTTTCGGTAAGTACATGTTTTTATAAAAAATCTAGATAGATATTACTGTAACGTACATTTATTGGCAACATTTAATGCGTAACATAAATGTAATGTATTTGACAATTTTTAAGTTCCAGAAACAAACAAGTAACGTAGTTACATTGGTTTTAATATTAAATTTTGATTATGTAATCCGATAATTTTTTTTTGAAAACACTTTTCTGTAAATAAAATATTAATATTTTTCATATCTGCTTTAGCCCTAAACCATAACCTAATAATATTAATGTTGCCAACATAAAAAAAATTAATACATATTTTGGCACAGTTCCAAGGCGTGTCCACAACAACTGAAACGCCCTAACAAACTTATTAAGATTTCCTTTCTTTTTGCCCTGTACGTGGTTAGCGACGTATGACGCGAGCTAGCCAAAGGGGGGAAGGGGGGAGTTCTCCCTTGCACGCATGGCCGCTCTCATGATTTAAGCACAGGGATAAGAATGAAATTAAAAATACATCCGCGCCCGCTCCTTAGGGTGCCAGGGAGACATATATGCAAATGAACCCCACAACCCCCTAAGACGGGGGATTTTTTGTTAGAATGCTATTAATTTGGGGTGTAACTCACTAAGGATAGGTGTATGTGTGTGATGCTTCCCCCGAATTTTCTTTCGTTAAATTATGTCCGGATATAAGAGATTATGAAGTAATGTCTTGCAATGTGCGTTGTTTCTGAATTTTTATTATTCTGTGTACCTAATTCATCTTTTATAAAAGTCTCATACGTATTAATGTAAAGCGCTTTAGTTATTATGCGATTACACAACATTCCAAAATGCGTTTCTAATGTATCTTATAATGCCCGTCCTACTAATTACGACTTCATAACTTAAACTTTTCTTGCCCTACATAGTCAATACAATCCGTCGTGAAACATAAAAAGATCATAAAATAGTATTAAAATGTGTTAATAAGATGCTTAACAAATCTTAAGTTTACCTTGATATAAAAACGCTTAGTAAGTATAATGTGTACTACATACACACTAAAGCGTTCCCTTACAAAGATTTTTATTAAGAAAAGCACCTTTGAAGGCAATGAGTTCACAAAAGCCCTTCAGTTAGCGATATAATCGACGCTAGAGGGCGCTTGATCGTGTTCACACATTCGACATTCATTGTGATGACGTAGCGCTTCCTGCCTCGAGTTTTAAGAGATTAAATGATTTTGCTTTTAACTCAAAACGTACCCGACTACGTCAAAAATAAAAGTTATGTTTCCAGAGGCATGATTTATAAATTTCGACATTATAACTTAATTACTCATACCACATTTCTCTAACAAAGTAATAAACAAAGAAATCAAATAATAATATATATGTGCCATTTATGATAAAACTAGAGACTTAAGGAACTTTTTTTGTGTAGCCTCGATATAAACCTTTTATGAGTAATGTTTCAATCAATTCGTAATAATTATAATAATTCATTTTGATCTATGATGATCTTAAGATGCATATGAATTTCGTCCCACCTTGCGACCTCGTTTTCAGGAAAATTGTCAAAACTTCCATAGCGGCTGCAAACCGTGGGCGAATTAAGTTTTAAATCTTTGATCATTATCTTAAGGTACATTCGATCCTGTCTCGACATTTTTAGCACATTGAAAGGGTGTAATTAGAAAGTGTTGATAATAAAACATGCTGTTCCCTTTGAGGATTAAATTCTATCATTAAAACTGTATGGTACTTTGTAATTATCCACTGAAATATGTGTAGAATTATAATTATTTTGTTATATTATGTACCATACGTGGGATGTCAATTTCTTTCTTAAATTGTAATGTATTTTATTTTTGTAGCAATTTATATCTGAAAAAAAACAGAAACTAGTTGCAATAATTAAAAACGGATTTTTTAAAAAGACACATTCTATACTTTAAATGTCACACTATATCTCTACGACCTCTAGTAATGCACCTATTAGATGAACATAGTGTATCTACCACCTTTCAAATGTGTATAGGAATACAAAACCATTCTTAAGTAAAAATATTCTTTAAAATCTGCGTAAACTGCTCATTCACGCCTCGCTACAAAGGTTAGATCGATGCTTGTCAAACAATAAATGTCACGTCCACTCCCTCATATTAACAAACAAATATATACACTCAATGACTAAGCAAAAAAGTGTTCTATTAAAATTATAATAAGAGTTATGCAAAACGCATACAAACTTTGTAAAAGTTCCACGAATTTTCTTTGACATGAGGTGTTCAGGTTTCGATGTTTGCCAATACAAAGATAATTGCTCAAAATATACGGTTAAGTTTAGGATGTAATTAAAGATAAATCTATTCATAAATACAAATAAAATATGCATATTAATTCAAGACACAATCATTGATGTTTAACTCTAAGTAGTTTAGATTTATAACACCTCATTCATAAAATCTTATGTATAATGTAACTTATATATCGAGTATTTAAAATACATAATGTACAGTAAATAAAAATAATATCTAATGGATTATGACAAGTAAATTAGAAGTTATAACCATCACAATATTCATGGCAGACAATAGAAACTTCATAATACATGGCCTAATTTTTAATTGACTTTAAAAAAAACCATAAATTGATTGAAAGGATATCCATAACAATTGAGTTGAGTTCGTTGGTGTGCATTTCATTATTCTATCAGACATAGAATCTGAATATTATAAAGAAAATTTATTTGTATTACAATAAAATCATATTATAATTAATTATGTGATTAAGAAATAATCGTAACTTTTTAATAGTTGAAGAATCATAATGTTTAAGTAGTTTTTATATTGATTTATTACGGGTTACAAATCTTAAGGTTACTAAGAAAGCGAGGAAACTGGATCAGATACCGTGTTTTATACAGACATTTGAAGTAGTAAGTAAAATAGATATTTTAAGTTTTGGTTCAGTTCAATACAATGTTACAAAATACATTACAATAACATTGTCCGCAAGCGATAACGCAGGTGTCCGAATCGCAGCCGGAACTGTGGAAATGCTAATATATTGCACACCTCATTATGCGCTATTGAGTTTATTCAATAGATTTTCTGTAGACAATTCTGTTATGTTAAGCTGAGCGCATATGGCCTGTATGAATGATACTTTTATGAATGAAAGACTAAAATGTATAAAAGATTCTGTACCATTTCAAGGTAGACGTCTATTTACTATGGCAGAGGTATCTCTAAAATGAAAATTATCTTCAGGTTGAATTTTTATTTATATGGCCACTTGTACATTCATAATAGTACTTTTAATAATAAACAGATAAATATTATGGTATGAGACGTTTTAATTACCATATTCGGTTCGCTAGAGAAATAAAGACAAACCTATTAAGATAAATAGCACACAAAAACAAAAAATGAATTTCAGAGTTGGGGCCATGGATCATTAGGCAGAAATGGTCCTGTACTCGTTTCAGACTGTTAATGGAAACTATTAACAAGGTACAGTTTTAGACATGTTCAATGCTCTATTTAATTTTATTTTATAAATTTACATATGTCTAGATATATTAGGTTCTATACACAGCCTATTCAAATAAGGCTTAGCACCCACGAATAACGGTACGCATGACGAGCGGCCGTTTGTCAGAATCGCAATCAAACGTAGAAAACGCAACATGTCTCCGATCCATGATTAATGCGTTTCTTAATTACTAAGTTATCGTCGGGGACCCGCTTACATATGTCCCCGGCTTTAATTTATTGACTTTTCTGTTTGTTTTTGGGGCGCGAATTCGGTTGACTTTTTAGTAACTATAGATTTAATACTTATTGCATAGCTCATGTGAAAATTCAATTTGTTCCTATATATTTATGGAATAAACGATAGCATTCTCAAGCTGTGACCTCCTATAATAAAACCAGTCATTATACTGTAATTATTAAAACAGAATGCCTAAGACTTCATGCTAATCAAAGCTATCGACGTAGAATCATTCTACTGATATTAAACGAACATAATTTGTAAGAATTCTTTTTGGAATTTTACCTACGTTTTTTATCAAATAGTGGTACTTAAAATCATTTACAGTACAGATTTCATTTATATTCATTATTTTTTATCATAGTCAGTGTACGAAATGTATCCCTAACCAAATAAATTTGTTAAAAATAAAACGTTAAGTATTTACTTAATTATATTTTATTTTTATGTCGCAAAAAATTCCGTAATCTAAATTTGAAATCCTTAATGTCACTTAAAAAACTGGAGAGTCAACGTCACCTTCATCTAACACACGGCTCACGTTTCGCGCTCATTTGGAGGCGTTCATCGATCGAAGACAAAGCCAGCCAGCCCCGATAAACGAATTAAGGAAATGGGAGATTTTTTATCTGGGCCGAAGGGTGGCACGACACGCGTCGTAACGCAGCAATACTTTCTTATGCAAAGTCCCTCCGATGATAATTAGGTGAGGTGCGTGAGTGTGCGCCAGTTTCTGTGTGTGCGTTTTACTTTTAATTTTAGAACTTGTGTAGGAGACATGGCTATTCACTACAGATTATAATCAACTCAACTATGTGTATATTTTTGATATAATATGTGACTTGACAGGAGTTCTGAATTAGAAAATTTTCAGGCTTATTGTATGTTCACATCATTCATTGGCTTGTTATATGTTTGAACATTGTTAATTCTTGCTAAATTTATTTAATGAAACAAATTAAAGTAGCCATTTAGATATTTTAAAAAATTAGGTTTAAGCTCTTAATATTTCAGGGTGTACTTACAAGAAAAACAAGGCCAGCCAAAGTGAATATCATGTCACGGTGGCAACAAAAACGTAAGAAATTACAAACGTTCGTAAATGAACGAGAGACGCCTGTCCGCGCACATGTCGTAACGGAGTATACTGCGATGGAATCATTTGATACTTGCTTACTAGAATCCTTAAAGAATATAATTTAATGTGCCGAAGTTACATTTAGTATATAAAAAAGAAAAAGGATAGATCGATGACCTTAAATTGATGATTATTACGGCTTAATATATTGTTGAAATTATGTGACGGACAAAAATATGCGAGAGTTGTATGTAAATGAAAATTATTTGTCTAACATTGTATGTAAGTTAAAAGCCCGAAGAAATCTTAATCTTAAGAATTGCCTATTAAATTATTTTATATGAAAAAAATTTAAGACATGTTTTGATTTCTGATTTATTTAGCAAACTGTATATGAGACAACTGAAAATATAAAAATATAATTTTCGTTTTTTTGAGGCTATAAAATAAACCGTTATGTAAAATGGATTATAGAATTAACCTTAAAAAAATATTTTGTTCAATATAGTCATTTAAAAAATCCCAACGTCTTATAGTATCAAATTATCTCAATCCGTGTATACACTTTTAATTTTCCCTCCTTAAAAATGGGTAGGCTTAGGCCCGTGTGTGCCCCCTCGGGTGGTAATCAAGGCACGCAATCTTCGAACCCTTAAAAACTTTAAAACTCATCGCCTTTCCTTGCGTTGCCTGCACACGAATAATCAAGTTATGGATATTGGATTTTCACCTTGTTTACTTATTTATAACGCTATGGTTGAATGCTTCGCTTGTCCTACTTAATAAACAGCACGAATAATATAATTTTATTATTACATATAACGTATGGATAAAATTATTAATACATACCATTCGACCTTTTGTAGTGTTGGGTATCATTAAAATTTCAGTAAATACATTTTTAGAAAATTTAGCGACGAGTTCAATTTAAATTGCTATGTCAATTCCATAGAATTTTCTTAATGATTCTTATTAAAAAGATATCTGTTAACAGTTCAATAACGTTGCTGTCAGATAAGTAATTCATTTTAAATGTTCTAATCTAACAGAACCTCATCATAATCAATGTACACTAATCTTCGTTAGCTAATATCGCCAAAAAATTGCACTCTTTCTGAATTTATAACCGTAACTGGGAAATATAGAGGGCCATTAACGTATAATATTGTTGGCATTTAGTGTGAGCGTTGCGTGCCCTTTATAGGGTCATAAAGAGCAACATTCGCGATTTCGGTCGCTTAAATTGTTCGCATTAAAATTTGAGTTTATTTTTACCGCAGACCGACGTGTTTGTGGTTATGCTCTTGTAACGAGTTTTATTAATCCCATCCTTAATAGATTTACCCTTTAACAATAGAAAAAAACATGATATTGAAAATGAAACAGCCACCTATGTTAAACGCTATAAGTGGTTTCGTTGTACAAGTTTAATGAATCATATTTTATTTTAATTAGCTAATGCCGGATATACGGATATACATATATCTGAAACCTTGTCGTAAAAATCAACAATAACAAACAAAAACACTTCAATCAGTATAACTTTTCCAAGGCTTCAAATTGCCAAAAAACTAATAAAATCTCGTTACTTTTTGCACATGTGTGTATAACGTTTAATTTGCATGTATGTGTGAGGGGTTTTAATTTTTGGGGGTTTCTTAATGACACTTCTTCGCATCGATTTTAGCGTCGAGGGTTACTCTTTTGTTTTGCGATATCGATTTGAGTTTTTATTCGGGTAAAGTTTGCATACGTTGCGTGTGTGGGGTGAGAAATTAATGGTGCAATTCAAAAAAAATTACTGACTGACTAAATTACTTTGGATATTTAAAGCTTGATGTTACCTCAGTGATGGGCTAGTAATGTTACTTCTGTAATATACAGAAATTGTGTATTTGAATGCAAGTATTTTTTCCATAATATGCAAACAGTTTATGCCAATAAAACTAACCCTCTAGAGAAAGATTCTTGTTTTAGGTACAAAAAAATAATTTGCAATAATTATTAAATTTATTATAAGATATAATTATCTTCTCTTCTTATTATTATTAATATAAGGCAGAGTGTAGAATTAGTTTAAAAGTAAACGATGATGAATAAACAAATAATTATTTCTAATATATCCTTATTATTATAAGGATATATTAGAAATTATGTAATACTTAAATGGTGTATTCACCATCAAAATATACTCATAAATTATAACAATATAATAAAAGGGACAAGCATAAATTGTATAATCATCTCAATTTATTTGAATCCTTTTCTGTTTTGTGTACATAATGTTAGCTTGAAATATCCAGTATTTTTATAAAACTCGTAATGTATAGGTATGTCTCAAGGTTTTTCTTAGAAGCTCGAACTTGTGCGCGTAAAATATTATTAATTAATTATAGATTAAATAGTAAGCCTTTAGATCAAATTGTAATTACACACATACAGATAATTCTTTATGAGAAACACTATAAAAAACTCTATGACAATGCAGATACAAGAATCCAACGTCTCAGAGTCAGACACAACTTCGCAAAACACAATTAATGCAGTCTTCGCGGACCACCCACCCACCCTCGAAAAATTTAATTCATCACTCTTTGAGACATATCTTGTTCCCCTTGCTATTCTTTGCTTTCTTACAAGCTGGTGGAACCTGTATACTACTTTTAAGGTAATATAAACTCTGTTGCTTTGTAATTTAGTTAAATTTCGAATATCAATATGTTTGTTATCGAATATTGTTTAAATATTGCCTGAATGTGTAGAATGCTCTACGACCGGCAACTGTTTTTCTTCAACTGTGTACGTTTGACTATAAAAATTGATATTTTTTGCTTCGGATTTTATGAAACACAGTACAGAAACGAACGTAGATTGAAGAAAGCCGGTTTTAGTTAGGTGTTATCATTCATAACTAAGGAAGTTGCTACACAATCCTGAAACTTATTAGCCCACTTAAAAAGATTGAATTTATTTTTTATAAAGTTCATAACAATAAAAATCCTAATTTTCTACATCTATTAAAAAAGATGATAGTTATTTAGTTATAGCACTTTATTCAGTTTTTAATTTCCTGAATACACTTTTTTAACGCAACTTTTCGAAACCGAAACACTCATTGAAATCTATAAACAACTACACCGCTGTCTTTGCCAGGCTCTTATCAGAGAAACCGCTTCAATTAACCAGTAAATAACTCCTATATACTAACTCTTCATAATATAATGAGTTAATAACAACATCTACCGTACCAAACGGAAAATCCACAACACATACACAGTCACTCACACAGATAAAGGCTACATAAAACGCGTCTTTCTTCTTGTATTCTTAATTAGCGTGTCGTCTGTTCTTGTCTCGCTCGCACTGATGGTGTTAATTAGTAGGTTGTCTCGTTCGCGCTTTCTTAATACATTCTTCCTCTCGCGGTGTTTCTTTACGTTTTTATTTGTGTGCGTGTCTGTGTGCGGTGGTGTTTAATTTACATGTACTTGTATGTCAGTGTACAGTTGACGAAAAAAATGTTAGATCTGATTGGAAAGTAATTTAGAAATTGCTTCAACGAATATCTGTAATTATAGCAATATTTTATATTGTTGATTATTATACAATGTAAGTATTATAAACAGAGCATAGTAATTATACACTTCATGTATATAAATTCGTAATTTATTAAGTCTATAGAAATATGAAGAATATAAAATATTAAACATATGAAATAATTTAGAATCAGTGGTATTTATATTTATTTCTATTAAATTAATAATAATAATAATTAGACATTTACTTTAAATATTGTATACTAAATGTATGTAGCTGGATTCTAAAAAATATTTTCTTAATTTACTGTCGGAAAAAGCAATTGATTAATTTTTCAATCAACACTCTTGACTATGAGTGTACATCGGGTGTTTTATACGAATGTGGGTACGCGAAAGGGTGTCGGCGCGTGGGGGCAGCACTGGGCACACATAAACACTTATAAAGTTTTTTGACAACAACTCCTCCTCACCCTCGAATTCGCTAATTTATGTTGCTTTTTTAATCAATACCGAAGCCCCATCTCGATTATGTGACATTACTTCTTTGTTATTAGCTTTCGTTCGCATTCGATCTCAACCGAGTGTTTGGTAAAACGACTTGAGTGCCTTCAATTTCTTCGTGATTATTTTATATGACAAATACAAAAAGCTTTTACCGTCCTGCTAAGATACGTCATAAGATTTTTATGTTTTCAATAATCTTGTCCCATATTTTACTCTAATAACTTAGTTTAAGACATTAAAAAAACTAACAATCTATACATTATTTTAATCATTCCATATACATATAACAAAAATCGTTCTTACATTAATTCGAAATTCAAATATGTAACTTTAAAGGATATGATTCCGAGAATGTTCAATATTTAAGTATACCTTCAAATATTAATGGGACTTTAAAAACATTTAAACGTCCCATTTCCTAGACAACATCGATCAATAAATTCCACGGTGATGATATACCAATGATATATGAATCGCTCGTCAATCTCAGACTTAAAAATAAAGTTACCCCACAATTTTACGTGTCGTCTCCTCTGTGGACGTGTGGCAAAGAAACCAAATACAACAAATTCGAGCATAACTAAACCTTCTTACATTGTAATAGAACTTATTTAATCTGTCTTTATAACTTGTTCGTTACTTAACATTTTTACGCAAACCAAAAAAGACACCCCTAAAACAGTGCGGTAATGCTCAATTGACAGCAAATACTACTTGTTACAAAAGTACCAAAAAATGTATATCTACAAAAATTACCTCTATTTTTAAAGGTATAAGGCTTATACTGCCTTAGATACTGCTCGGTTGTTCTTCATAAGTTGTTGACAACAATTCTGTCACGCATGACATTATTACATCACGGCTTGAGATATAAGATTAATTCGTTATCCGATATAGCAAATAATACACTATTTATATGTTATATAAATATAAAACTGCCATATACCATATAAATAATCTTAAATTTTATATAAGAAAATTTCCATTGGATCAAAAAGTTACTATGTGATTTTCTTGTCGTTTTGTACTCTACTTATTTACACGATATAGAAGGTACCTTTTTTAATAGTATTTTATTTTTGAAACAATTCAACAAGCATTAAACACAGGCTATGGTCTCCGAGTTCCAATTTCATTTGGTCTAATATGTTTATATTAAATTTTGTATATTTATATCAATCGTAAATTGGGTGAAGTTTGTATATTCGTTGGTTGGGAGGATTTTCTAAATAATTTCAGTACAACCTGTCACACAACGTTTATAGACGGAAAGAGTGTGAAGCGCAGTAATACGAATTCCATCCAACTTCTATGGCTATGCAAACGCTCGGATCAAATATAAATAAGTCTACTGAACGTCATTGAATAATTAATGATAGCGTATGGCTAAGGCCTTACCCACCATAAATGGGTTCCTTTACTCATCACTTTATCTAATATATAAAATTCTCGTGTCACAGTTTTCGTTGCCATACTCCTCCGAAACGGCTTGACCGATTTTGA
>JAOSYY010000015.1:1435227-1459604 GCA_025727935.1 Hebomoia glaucippe
GGAAAATTCCTTGTTATACGCAAATCAAATCATGCAGTTTTATCACAATTGAGTCAATAATTTGACTCTGTATGAAATACTAATATTGAATCAACATTGAGTTTTATTTATACAATTATACAAAGTACATAAATATCTGTACATTAAGGTACCAAGACTTAATGGTAATTTCCTATTCATATGATTTGAAGCTATCCGTGCAAGTAATTATGAGTTACGTTAGTGTTATAAATACAATTTCTAAATGCTTAACTAAGAATAACGAATGTATGAAAACACTTTCACCATGCGCACGCGACTCAGACCGGTATTCAGTTCGGTTCCCGATAACGACTAAACTAATGAGAGTTTAGCTTATTGATTTATTATTCCTTTAATGCCATATTTAAACACTGACATTGTGTTAAGTATCGGGTTATGAAGAGAATGCTTAACACGATTATGTTGCGAAGATAAAATAAGACTGCTTAAATTGTAACCAAGGAATAACGAAGGTTGAAATATATCTTAATACTCAAATAATCCTTTACTTAATCTTTTTCTTTGGATAATTGGTTAGTCTAACTTCATTTACAATTTAGGTTCTTCTCTCCAAAAATAAATTCATATTATGGATGTTTGTTGCTCTTATAGTACTTTGTGTAATACTTTTTAGTGACTCTTAAATAAAAGAGGTTGTATGTACATCTGTATGTATTTTTTATATGTATGTTCACCGGTTTATATCCTAATTGTGGATTGATTCAAAATTCTTCTTTATATTTTCGTCTGCATTAAAGTGTTAAATGAATGAATTAATATTTCACAATTTTGTAATATATAATGAAATAGATCTTAATTTAATTCAATGGAAAATTTAATCGGTAAATCTAAAATGAGATGATTGAGTTTCACACGAACCCGGAAAGGAAAATCTTCAATAATTAAATCTGGACAAATTGAAGCTTATTTCGTTTAAAATTTATAAAACAAAAACGTATTGTTTATATCTTCGGGAAAGCTAAGTCGTCAGTCAATTACGCTAACGATTGAAGACAACACAATAGTGTATCATGTTACTGGATATCAGTTACAGGAGATGCTGGATAAAATGGCGGACTATCCAGGAATCTAAGTTGATTGTGATCAAGGCCATAGTATCTCAAACTTACCAGAAAATAATATAAGTACTATAGTATCTAAAAATCCTAAAAATTCAAACGACTTACATAACGTTAAACTCAGGCCTTAAATATGACTAGATTATAACGTATCGATCGATATCTTGGTTCTTTAAATATTATTTCAAGTTCTGGATTTTTAACTCCGTTCCTAATCCATGTTGATGTGTACATATCTAACATAAGTTTATTTATAATGCTGCTAACTAGCGAAAATGTCTATTATCAATTAATAAATGTCATACAATTTTGGAAAGCTATAGAAATGCAGTACAAGAAACTTTAGAAGCTTTCTAAGCAGTACTTCGTAAATAATTAGATTAACAGCACATAAGAATATTTTGATGTGAAAAAGCTCAAGCTTTGATCAAGTGAATATTATGTTAAAGAATATGGCAATAATCATATCGATAACTACTAAGCTATGAAGTCAAAAACCGAGCCTTACACAATATCTTCGTTCCATAAAGTTTGAAAATCACTGGCTAACTGGACGACAGTTCGATAGGCTTAGTGTGTGATGTGATATGATGATATACCTAATGATTTGACTTTACTGGGTAATTTGAAATAACATTGTATCTCATGTTTAATAGTCTCTAGTATTGTCTAAGTAATACTGTATATAAGGTACACCCCCCGTTTTTATGGATGTTTAGCAAATAAAGTAAATCTACTAGTTACAAAAAAAAAAATATTTTCAAGAATATTCCAACGTCTTTTTGATTTTTTTTTCAATGATTTTTAATTATATTTAAGGACGACTATATGTATAACTAGCTGACGCAGCAAACGTTAATCTGCTATTCGAACTATTTATCAATATTAAAATATACGAGTTGATTGTAGAAAGATGTACATTTTAAGTTGTATGTATATTTCAGTGTTATATCAAAATACTACGAAAATTACAAAAAAAAAAATTAAGGGTCATTTTTATCATTTAAAGAACAAAACATAACTATAAAATACATGTTGACCGATTCTCAGACCTATCCTACTTGCACACAAAATTTCATAAAAATCGGTCATTTCGGAAGAGTTTAGTAACAAACACCACGACATGAGAATTTTATATATTAGATATTTTTCTTTATTATTTATTATTATTATTCTTTTTATATTATTATAAAAAGAATAATAAAAGAATAATTATTGTGCTTTAGAGAATTGGGCGTTCTATAAAAATAACCACAATTGTATGTATTTTCTTAATACAGCCTTATTTATATAACATTAAAATGTTCTTAAACTTTTAGTGATTTACATTATTGGTTACTAAACTTATAATTTAAAGATGTTTGATTCTTAGTTTATGATCCTAAAGCGATATAAATAGCCACTGAGATCTTTTTGGTGACCTGGTTGAAAAGATATCATGTGGGGGTGGAAGATAGCGATGATTATAATATATTATTAATATACCTAACGACACTCTTAACATGTAATCTATTAGAGACAAATTAAACACATGGCTAACAATAAACGCATAGACAGACTTATGAAAGGGACAATTACTCAAGCGACTGTAATTAAACCGCCTTCTCTAATAAATCGCTACTTGTATTCCTGAAACCTACCATCTCTATACATCAACAAAACAATCGCAGACTTGCGTTTATAGACGAAGTTGCTGGAGAATACAGCACTTTATTGCGTTGCAATTAAGCTGGTTAAGGTACAATCTCTCGTAATTATATAGAAAGGTAAAAGTATTAAAGTATAAATCGAGTGTTGGCATATGAATACGGACTCTAGACAATGCTGTGTCCACCGTGTCGATACGTAAATCGAAGCTTTATGACCTGTGGAGCTAATAGATAGTCGGTTCTATGTTGTAGCACTTCGCTAAAGGAATTCTAAATTAAAAAAAGCTATAGTTTGATATATAAAAACGTTTATTTTTCAAAACGATACGAGTACTTGGAACTTTAGCAAACTTTACAACTAAACATACATTCCGTGTAAAACTGACAGACCTTAACACAAGATTGCTTAAAAACTTAAAATTAAAACAAAGGATGTCATAGTTATAATACGTTGTTATCTATTTATTTTGTATTGAATTTGCAGTAAAAATAATTCAAACTCGGATTATAAGAAATATGGATTACTTTATCAACTAAAAATTTTTTTGAACATAGTAATATTTTCAAAAAGTTTCTTCTACTTATATAATAAACACAAACTTTAGAAAAAGTTTTAACTCTTTGGATACCCAAAAAGTATAGAAAATAATCTTAAATTAAAGAACAAATAAATCCAATCAGCACCGTAAAACATGAAACCGACATTTAAAACAATTCCCACACATTCACAAATCAAATCTATTGCAGGTTATCTCTCGTCTTCCAGATGGTCGATTTTAATAGTTTAATTAACACGTACGTCTAGAATAAATCTAGCGACGTCGATATGTCGATACGTCGAGCTAGTCGACTAGTCGCAACGCACCGTTTATAATTGCGTGATGTCTCAGACCGATATTGTGTTCCTGCCTTATATCTAAGACCCGTTATGTGGATGTTAATTTTAATGGTCTAGTTTTTATCGCGATATTAGGGAATTTCACTTGGAATTCTCGTGTTATCTGTGCAATTAGAACTGACTTGCCGACTTCCGTATGTTAGCTCAGGTTCTAGAATTATGTGATAAGTTACGACCTGATTTGTTAAGATGATTATACTACATGTGTTGAAATTAATACAAAAATAAACCATAATAGGTGAAATCAAGATCTAGAAAAAGTTAGATATTCATTAATGAGAAACAAGAAGACAAGGAAATATGTACTTTTTTCCAATAAGACTAAACGAACCAGTTTACCTGATAATAAATATAATTACCGCCAATAATGAATGTCTGTAATCCACGATCTCTTGAAGATGAGACTGCGGCCTTTAGAGGCTCTGCTTTAAAACGTTTCCAGATCGTATCAGTTCCAGTTCGAAAAAACATTGTCAATACCTTCACAGAGTAATTGAGCTTAATAAGAACACACGCAATGTTAAATTGTCCGACTTATTGTTAATTCAAAGCTAAAGAATAGGACAGAAGTATTAGTAGCAATGTGAATTGATCAAAGTGAAGACAATATAGATATGTAATTCTTTTGAAATTAATTAATATAATAAGTATGCAAAACACACATAAAATACCGGAAATGAAACAGATTTAAAGCAATCATAAATTAATGACAGTAACATTATAAAGTAATGAACGTTACATATGAAGTTACTTTCGGAAACGTTTCTTATCTGTCACACATAAAATTTTACGGACAGACTTATTGAGATACGCAAAAATAAGAACGAAAATTTTGATGGTATGATAAAGATTTGATGCATTTATTGCACTTATTTGGCAGCATACATCCTTTCTCTATATTATTAATTAACGGTTTATCTTTTTACGATTTAATAATTTATATAATCAGATCGCTTTGATACAAATCAAGTGCGGATATAATCCATATGAATGTTATAAATATGAAAGTAAATCTGTCTGCCTCTTACGATTACACACATATGTAACTGAGTCTATTGTTATACATTTTGTTACAATGATAGCCTCGAGCTTACGGGCTCTAAAAAAACTAGAAAGTGCAGAAATGTTGAATAATATTGTCCTAAATTTATATTATAGTCCTCATTAACCGCAGATAGATCTTTGATAACTATTTACTAAGTTATGTAAAAGGTTTTAATAAATAATCATGTATTTCTTGGAAAAAAATCATTTTAAACATTTTTGTAACATTAAAATATTTTTTTATAAAAGCATCTGTGGCGATATAGGCCACTTGTAATGAAAACACGATAAAATTTTCTCTATCTAGCTATTCTATAGCTAGATAGAGAAAATTATATATTTGATATGGCTGGACCCATTTTGATGGGACATTTACTAAATGATAACTAAAATTCTAATGAGTAATTTAGGCTACTATTATTTCATCATCACTCATTATCATTATCATAATATTTTTTTGATCATTTCAATGTAGGTGAAACGATGTAATACTATTAGAATTTAATATAATTACGAATCATTAAAGTTGTTTACCTAATAACAAGAAAAGTCACAATAGCCAATTAATGATATAAAAGTATTCTCATATACTCGTATGTATTTCAGTTTCCATTAAAATTGTACCAATTAAATCGCATTATTTTTTTAAATTTTGTTAAATGTCGAAACGAATCTAAAAGAACTGTTATATAGGAAGCCATTAAATGTATTTATATGGCAAATGCAATAAAGCTTTTATAGCTGATAGGACAGTCAGGTAAAACGAGAGCAGGGTTTTATTGTTTTAGATTAACGTACAGAGGTTTCTTATTGATCGTCTGTATATTGATACAGGATGTAGAGATTTGCATAGTCCATACTAAAACTTAACGAATAACACTTAATGCAATCTTGTAGGGTAGATGTACCTATAAATTAATATTTTTAAATATTCTCTTCAATAGAGCCTCAGTAATGCCTGTAAGGTCGGCTAAAGTGTTGGCAACATCAGTGTCCTTGCTTAACCTATTGTACTACTATGAATAAACTAACGATCCATGTATAATTGTATATAGAATTAGAGTGTCTATTTCTTATATCATACTAATAGATACTTTAAATATATAGATACTTAACGGAAACGGGTGGATCGATGTTGTTGTATATATAACATTATAAGAAATAAAATAAATTTATATGATGAGCAGATATATAAATGTCGAAAAATAATTGTTTAGACCAATAACAATGTCTTATATACCTACATTAGTTGTATGGTCTAATAAACTGTGCGCTTATCTATCTTTTTCTGTAATCAAATAAAATGACACAATTTTGTACAAAACGCTGAACTTATCAGGTCATTTGGGAAGGTGTGAAACCCATTTTACAGATACATTAACTTAAATCTCCTTTATCACAATTAGCTGGAGATAGTACATCCTTATAATTTGAATTTTAAATGCATTACTAATAATATGTTAATTACTGATCCTTTTTAATTAATACTGGCGAGTGTTTTTTGATACAATTACCGCATATAACTGTTATCATGCAATGAGAAATAATTTCAGTTTTAGATATAAATATTTTAATCGTGAATTCAAATACTAGTAAATCATATTTAATATCTTATTCAATACCATCATTGGAAGGATGACAAACCTTAGGAGTCAATTTTAACTTATCTGTAATTATTGTATCGAAAAATATAGTTTTATCTACTATATGTATAATAACATAATATTCTTGAAACTGCTAGAAGTTACATAGTTTAGAAGAATCATCTATAATTTACTATTTTACGAACTTTAGTCGAAAAATAACGGTTGCTATTAAAAAAATAATGCATTAAAATATTCCGTTTTTATAAAATATTAAAAATAACTCTATATATTTAATTTATATACGTATCTTATTTACAATTTAATATATGTGCGAACAGTACAGTCTAACGGCTTAACTGTCTTCCATTTTAACAATTAAAAGCGAGATCATTGGCCAAGTCGATAGTGAATAAAATTCCCATCAATCAGAACTAACGAGATCCCTATGTGTGGATTTTATATCACATAAGACTAGTCAGATATACAACTCTAGTTTCAGATATTAGTCAATAAAAATGATGTCATAAGTGTCATGAAAACTAGGACTTTAATATACCATCACGTGAGTAGTATATTTATTTATAAATCCCATCGCGAAAAAAATAGTAGTATAAGGTCTTGAGGTCTTTATCAATATGTGACAACATAACTCGTAAATTAAAGGCTCTATTGTTATGATGATGTTTAACGATAGAAGTGCTCGAGATCATTCTTGGCTATAATTTATCAAGATCTAATTAAGCGTTTGTAAATTTATATTGCTTTCATAAAAATATACGTCTCTTTAAATTTTTGTCGCATCTAAATGAAATTACTCGGGCAATTGCGCTCTGTATGACAAAAGCCTTGTGTAACTCATTGACGACAACTTGACTCGTAACACACAAATCATAGAACATACATAAACATTGCGCGGATATGAACATTCATATATGCATAGCTTTGCATTTCATGAAAGTTGCATGATGAGAAAATTGTAATTTATCCTAGTCTGAATAATTTCATTAAGACTTTATTTCACAATCTCCAAGTAAATGTATTTGCTGATGGAGAATGACAATCGGATTTCGTACCAGATTTAAGCGCTAAGCTTACATATTTTCGACTAACGTATATTGTTAATAGACAAAAGAACTTTGGATTAATTATTTTTTTTATGTACATATAGGTATTACAAATTAATCGTGATTGATTGTTGGCATAGCGGTACATACAACTTCCGTTACACTAGATCACGGAGTTGAGTCCCGTTGAGTACATTTTCTATAAAAATATAATTTTTATTTTTTATTTTCAAACATTAAACAGGTTGAAAACGTATCAGCACTCTATTCGTAAAACGAAACACTAGTTAATCCTAGGTTTGTATGTACCTCAACTTTAAAATATGAAATTCCGAACATTAAGAAATGGTTTGTCGAAGTATTGTTGTATAATTCAGGTATTTAGTATTAGCCACTATTCAATACTATTTTAGCTCGCCTGTACCATACTTAGTAAAAAAATATGAAAAGTACGGCACTATTCATGTCACGCAAAACATATAGCTATAATTAGATTTGATTTAATAACTGGTCTGAGCGTATTTATTTAGTGTGAATTTATATTTAAGTCCATGGGTTGTGCAATACGTACAAAATTGATACTATTCTAATACCAACCTACTCATTTCAGACTCGCCAGTCACCGGTTACAAGGTAATGTCACTCGAATGTGATCCCGTATTTTGTAACTCATACCTACTTTGTGTATAAATAACAATCTGCGAGCGTGTCCGTATAGACTAAGAGACATTCACTTTTATTTGAAAACATGAGAAAAGAAATTATACACAAGTAAACGGTCCAGTCAAACGATTGCACTTTAAGAATATAATTATCAGGGATAACATATATATGTATTTATTCTTTGAACACATTTTAGTCACTATTTCTTACTGTTAACCTCGAAAGCTTAGCATTGTAATGTATGGGCAGACTAAATTTGGCATGTGTTTCTGTGTTTGTATGTAGGAAGTTTTCCTATACTACTTTAGTGGCCGATTTTGTTGACGTGATCAAGATTTTAAGTTATAATTTTCGTTAATGAGTTCCGGGATTTGATGGTTTTTCATCCTATTACTATTTTTTAATTATTAGCGACTCGTTTGTTTTATGGAATACCGCATAATATATTAAGGTAAAATGTGCAGCAGCTTTGTATCTACATAGGTTGTAATGTTGACACAGCAACGTGAATCAACACAAACCACAGCGAGTAAGACTCGTGTGGAAATGCAGTTTAATTGTTGTTATTGCATGCCCTTGCGCAGATGTAAGATAACTTTACCGCTCTACTCAGGTTTTAGACCTACACTCACACATGGAAACACATAATGATATATTTGTTTTCGCTTTGGAACCAAACTATCCTAATGTCCTTTCACAGTCTTTACTAGTATTATTTTTCTTACATTGTACTGCAAAAAAAATCTGAGAGACATTGACCCTGATACAGTGTCTGGACAAACTGAATCAAAACATTTAAATAACCCTATAACTATTGAAGATAGATTTCTTATTTTTTAAAGTTAGAAAATTAATTTTACTCTTTGTGAAACAATGTCTGTTTGAATCAAGTACTATGTTAAATGTAAAATAATGTTGCTCATATAGGATTAAGTAATAGGGATGTGAATGACTCTTTATTGATAGTAAGGACAGAATAACTAATAATAATTAATTGTTTTTCAGTGATACAGTTAAAAACATCCGTTCCTGATCACCCCCATAAAGCCATCCATATAAAATCCGACCTAAATTTTTAATTACATCTGCGTACAATCTTTCCTTAGTGTTCACAAATCACGGCCTGCAATTTAAATTAACATTACTTCGATAAGATCGTCACAACTGCACCGGGTTTTATCTTGACCGACTCATTTCGCCATTTACCCAGATAATCTGTAGACATGTTCTGACTAATGAAACACGTTTGTTTTTAGCAATTAACTATTTTTCAATAACTTGAAAACGCCTTCAGACAAACCTTAATAATTCATAGTTAATACCTAAATTAAGTTATTCCAAAAAGGCATTGAATAAATTTTAATTGGTAAAAATTATAATTAAAAAAGTGGTAATTCTTTCATCATTAGCGTGTAGATTTAAAATTTTGTTGATGAAAAAGGTAATAACTATATCATTTCATTCTTATAAATGTCTTTTTGTAAACATTTTTAACATAACCTTTCAGCTTATTCAAGTTTCTACGTAAATTCACATAAGTCCTAGGAGAAAATTCGGAAGGCATACATGTAAATGTCAATGGTATTCACCCTTTCCTGACCTAATTTTATTAGAAATTTAATAAACTAACAACCGCAGCCTAAATATATATTTATTTCGCTGTATCAAGAATTGAACCCGTAAACCTTTAATACCAGACTTACTGTGTCATAGAAATTATAGTTATAAGTAAATATTTTCTTGCACTGAATTATCTGAGCCCACACGAGATGAGAAAATATGCGACACAACAACTACATAAATACACTTTTACTTCCGTGACTAGTAGTTATATTTATTAGAAATGTATATATTGCTAAACGCATTTACCTGATAATAATATCAGTTAATAGCAAACAAACTGTGTTATAAATAAAATATATGTTTAATTAATTCACACGTATTGAATCGTGAGCTATAAAAGATTTTTTATAAACGAATTAAAAAATAGAACATTGGTTATTTTGTCTACAAGTGAAGTGTGTTAAAAACTATGTTCTTATTTAAAATTATCCCTAGAATTTTTATTGAAAGATCTATTATTAAAATTAATGAATAGAATTTCATAATTATTGTGACATTAAAAATTTAAAATATGCTCTACTATAAATATCTATGTTTCTACTGATCACCATAAAATATATCGCTTCATGCTTGTAAATCCATTCCATGCATGCAACATGCATGTAGGATTTACATTCTGTTCAATCGAACTAAGATATATTTATGGTCTAAAAGCTCCGAACGTGTCTATGGAGCTTATACTTACGTCAGTATTTCCATAATCTAATGTAACCAAAATCGACGTACATTATTCAAAGCGCTGCATGCAATATTATAAATGTAGACCACATAATATTAAACGTTTGTCCGACCACCTTAATGCAATTTTAAAGGGTAATAAACTCCAGTCATATTTATTTTATAACATAGATTTAGGGTACTACATAAGTTCTTCAAAATTTTCATATACATTGACAAAAATTGAATTTTTTAAAATAGGTTTGATTCTCCATGATAAAAAGAGTAAATAATCGTATTGTTTGATGCATGTATTTAATTTAAACTATATTTGTTTTTCAAAACCTATAATTAACAACACTATAATAGAATTGAACTAAAAAATAACAAAATTTTACAATTTCTTCGTAGTACCCTAATAGAATTTAAATTAAAATAAGTAAGTATAATATGTATCTTAATAATAAATATGATAATTTTATGTTTATATTATGTCTACATTTTCTTTGACCAATGTCGGTTTTCTTTTATGTGAATAAAATATATGTATTCTATAACAGATACAAAATATCAATCTCAGGGAGTCACCGACGTATCACAGTCAAACGACAATAGAGATTTATTATCTGTCAAAATCTTCAGTGCGCCTCGAAAAAGCCACGACAAATTTCATAACATCGCTGGCAAAATAAACGATTATATCGAGGTCATTAACCATGAAACAATCACTGCTTTTAATAAAACGTTATACAATAATATGGGTACCTGCTAGAACTGTTATTAGTGTTACCATGGACACCGAACTTATAGAATTAAGTACCGAAATTCCAAATTAAAACTTAACTCATTTACATTTTTAAATCATTTGTTTATTTGTCCTTACTGTGTAAAAAAATTATCAAAGAAGTATTGCATTTATTTAACAATTCAATTAAATATGTTTCAAATATATGATATCATTAAAATCTATTTAATGTTGCCCTGACCCTGCCCGACTTTTTATCATTATTTCCAGCATTCCTTTTTAAGGTAAAGTTGTAACGCATATTACTATACTTCACGATTTTCCGTTAATGGTTCTTCGTGACTCAGAGGGAATTTCGATACTCCTCCCATCCATTTAAAGATTCAAGATTTCATATAACAAAAACCCATTCTAAAATAAAACAGTTAGTAAAATTTTAATATATTTAGTTACGAAGATGTCGAGATTATCCCAAATTCTTATTGGTGTTTGGTCACCGTTGATTAGCTGGTATAGTTGAGAGCGTGTCCGCACTGCGCCCGTGGGCGAGCGGTAGCGCCCACGGTCTCGAAGGACAATGTACCGTAACGTACTACAGTCTGTTACTGATTCGAATGTGAAAATAAATAGGACGCGACACCAAAGATTTCAAGGACTACTCCTGAGAAAGTTAGACAACATGAATGCATAAAAATAAAATTGAATGATTACTAGTAAGTAGTAATCATCATTGATTAACAGTTCCATCGTTGCATTCTTAATTTGATCTACGAGTTTAATTAGATAATTAAACACTTAATATGAATATATAATATTGATATTTAACAAACTGTAACTATCATATGAGAACGTCACGAGTTGTTCCATCATCATGAAAAATTGGATTATGCCTGTTAGCAGAGGTATTTAAAGTTAATACGAAGAATTAGTCGTACGGGTTTACAATCTTCAATAAGAATATTTAAAAAGTAATATTTATTAAACTTTTACAAAGTTAGATTACCAGTTGATGGAAATAGAATCGATATTAAAATACAGATTTTTTTATGTATGTCTAATTTTGAGAACATGCTGTATCCTTTGGTTTTCGCGTGTATATGGGGTACCGGGTAACACCTGATTATCTGTGCACTGTGCACGCGCATGACACTATCTAACATTCATGATTGTTTACATATAACGTTTATATATTACGTGATTTTTATGAAACCACTTCCAAGTAGCGTTTTATTTAGATACGTTGTATAACATTTTTGAGTAGAAGAAAGAAAAGAAAGTGTAGAAAAAAACAATGTAGCTGTATAAAAAGTCTTTGGAATTGGAATATTAACATGAATATAACATTTTATATCTTTTTGTACACTAACGTAAATTTCTCTAGCGTTTGCTCTACTAGTCCAGTTGGACTAGTAGAGCAAACGCTTCTAATTCTACTTGTTTGATTCTTAACAGCCAAATAAATGACACGGCAAAACGAACAAATAAGTAATCAGTCTGTCCTACTCTTGTCGCCAGCAATGATTTAAATTGTATTTCCCATAATTCAAACCCAGAACCTCTGGTACGAAACGAAATACGCCTCCATTTAACCAAACTGAGAGGAATGAGTGGTATAGAATCATTTAAAGCTTTTCTATTTAGGATTCGATAAAACTAATAACATTTAAACAGCAAGTAATGAACACATCTTACGAAACAATGTTCTTGTGAAATTATTGTGAACTTTACGTTACAAGGTGGTCGTTACTATTGTCTAAATACCAACAGTTTCATACGTAACGGACTCCATAAACGTTATGTTCGCTGGTGCCGATAATATGAGCAAAAGGTGATAATACATTCATGCGGATTTACAGGAAGTTAGCTGAATATAATTATTTGTAAAATAAGTGTATTTAATTTCCTCTTTGGCTATGAGCCTGCGCTATTCATGATATTCTTTCTTTAAGTGTCTTTAGAACTAATCCTTATATAATAAATAAGACACTGCACTTGATAATTATTCACTTAAAAGATTTAGCACATCGATTTAAAAATATTATCCAATTTTAATTATAACAATATTTACAAATAAAACATTAGGTACTTCAATATTTGTGTTCTTAAAGTCTATTTATTTAATATTCTTTTTATTAATATGCATAGTCACAATATTGAGAAATGATGATTTTCTTCGTTATGTATATGGAATTAAACATTTGACAAACATCTTCTTATTTTCATAAGATCTCCAGATTCCTTTTAACATACGATTGGTTAACAATTACGCGTACATTCATAAATTAATTAACCACAAACTTGCCATGATATTTGCCGTCGTTGGTATAGCTTATCCGTTGAGTTAATTATGACATGGTATGAATAACAATTTATACAGGCACCAAAATATCCGTTCAATAGTGCTCCTAAAATGTTTAATGCCGTATTATTGACCTTTGACATGTCCTATTAATATTTCCTTCATCTGTGGTGTGTCTGTTTGTCAGGGTAATGTGTGATCACCCTAATGGTTTGTGTAACTTCACATGTCCACTTATCTCGTTCAGTCACGACCAGATCGGCCGATTGCGTCCGCGTTCAACTTTTATTGTTGACATACAACACGTAGCACGAGTGAACGATGACTTCAGACATGATATTTGGCATTTTATAGATCCAAAGGCTTTCCACATGAAATAATTGATCCACATTTTAATTTATTCTGCTAGTATCGTCCTTGGATATTATTTTCTGCGTTCAAACGAAGAAATTAGACTACAATGAAATTATTTTTTATTAGATGTTCCTTGGAATTCAAAGTTTCAACTAGCGTCGTAAAACAAATTTAGTTTTTTTTATCACCTGTTCGTTCTCCATTGTGGAGCATTAATATATTGACGACATTCTGATCCGCAAAAAAAACGTATTTTTTCGTTCATACTCCAGATATCAATGTGAGGATTCAATTAGGAATGAAAACCAACAGCTACAGGATATTTCATCTAACGAAACTACGTCAATAATGATAATTAATTCAATAATGATGTATCGATCACTAAAAAGGGAATATTCCTATTTGTAGAACTGGAGATTAGATGACAGTCAGCTCGATTACATCCATCGTACCAATCATACGTATAGTTGACTGTCTATTCTATAAATGGGTATATCCAATAAGTACTAATTATAATATATTAAAATGTAGAACCAAACGCAATAACAAACAGAATAGGTAGCACGTTTATATTGCAATATAATAATATGTTCACTTATTATCTAGATCGCAGTACACATTCATAACGTTTTCTCTAATTAAAACTAACAGTAGTTAGCACTTATGTCATTGCGAGTTTATTGAGAACTATAAAGGTTACATGGTATAGGCGTATTCGAACCATTTGATATGAAGCGTTCGATGTTTTACTAAAACTTATCGTGTCTAATTAAATATCAGAAGCCAATATGTTGTGATTTAAACAATGCACACACATTCTAAAGATAGTCACCACTAAGTAGTATGTACGAGTAGGTATATATATATATATATATATATGTATGTATGTATTTGTTGGTTAAGAATTGTAAGTTATAATGGTTTGTACGAGCGAAAATATGTTTCTAAACAATATGTCAAAAAGTAAAACAAATGGCTCACCTGCGGTTTAATTATTAAATTCTTAAGCATTTGTTAAATCTGCACATATAAAAAATATCACTAATATTCTAAAATGCACACTTTTAAAAAGGAAATATTCTACAAAATTAAAATTGTCTTATTAGTTCAACATAAATTCCATCCGTGGACCAAATAACAAACACTTAAATAAGGAATACGTAAGCTTATCCCTCTTTAAATACTATCTTTTGAACCATTATCAGCACTTAGGCTCACAAAATCTCTTCAGATCAGCCGACGCTGCCCATAAACTGACCATGCGTGATAACATCCTATCACAGACTCGATTAAATCTTTATCTGAAAGTACACTACATCGTTTATGCATAGACTAGCTACCGGGTTTTACATATAGCATATAATTATACTTTATAGTCTATGATTAATTTAATAAGTATGATCTGTGCCTTGTTGCCAAAGATCATACTTATTATATTAATCATACACTTAAGTCTGGTATTTCGTTACCAAAGACTTTGTGGCGTCATTTTTATCTCGATTACACTTATTCAATCGAAATCTAAATAGTGACTAAAAGTAAATGTTTTGCTTTCGCTTAAAATAGACACAATATTTTAAAGATTTATTTTGATTTTCTAAAAATTCAATGGAAAAAAATGTTTATACAGTGAGAAAGTAACTAACTACGGCTAGATACATGTTATTTTATTTACTGATTGTATGTCGCCAATTTTGAACATAAAAATTGTTCGGCTATCGGATTAAGCATACAGTAAGATGATTTTCCAAATAAAAGACCACGTGCGTACAAAGTTTTTGACAAAATAAGAGAATATTTGTTTGTAAATAACTCTGTTATTATTATGTGTTTCTTACTACTATCAAAAATAACATTTAACTATTTAGATACTTTTACATATAGGTTTGTTGTTGTAATTATGTCATTTTGCATTTACCATGAAACTAAAAATATCTTAAATAATTTAAAAATATAATTATATTTTTTAAATCGGTTTATATCGTCATCAAAGGCCAAATTCAACATTGAATATACTTATATAGGACTTCCACAGCAGGTTCACAGCGTACTTATTTGCGAACATTTATCTGCAATAACACCTACAATACATATACATATCAATGAAATATTCATACAATTTAGCTTTAAAAGCTAACCATTAATTTATTCGTATATTCTGGTCCGGGGGCGCCACTGTCGTACTTGCCTATTGGCACACATACCCAAGTTTATTAGCAATTCCGATATAACCATCATAAGTGGACCTACACCGTTCATTTTATAGCTCATACTTAAATAGAATGCTGGAATTACGAACCGATAAACTGTTATTGGTCACATAAAATCGGTTGACGTAATAAGCCGTGAGTTTCATATATTTGTCTGACAAAATGCCCCGTTTGTGGCGATTATTACGCGTACATTAGCATGTAGGACTATGTAAAGTTATGGTGCGAAATAGCGCGTATACTGCCTTAAATGCGATTGTAATTCTAAAAAATGTATTCTATAATTCCATAAAGGTATTTATATCTTTATATAAATGGTTAAAAAGGAAAATTAAATAAATCGGATGGTATTGAACATAGTTCTCGGCTACTAAATACTTTATTAAGACCTATTATTAATTATTAATAGTTTTCTATATATTCTTTATCAAATTTATACTGAAAAAATCTTTATAAGTTTGGCAATAATTATAGCACTACTTAATAGTAATACACTATTTAGTAATAATACTATTTAGCTAATACTATAAATTTAATGTACCTAAACCACTACA
The DNA here is from genome assembly GCA_025727935.1 of Hebomoia glaucippe. Classification (NCBI taxonomy): domain Eukaryota; kingdom Metazoa; phylum Arthropoda; class Insecta; order Lepidoptera; family Pieridae; genus Hebomoia; species Hebomoia glaucippe. The sequence continues at coordinate 1,451,674 of JAOSYY010000015.1, forward strand.
AAGTAAACCACAGATAGGGAACATTCAAACTTTTTATCAAATCCACATAATATCGAACAAAAACAAGACAAAAACGAATAAAGTAGTTTCCTATTCCGTCCTCATTAGTGCAATGTCAAGAATCAAGTTATTAGACAATCTTGTTGTGCATTCAGTTATAACCGTCAAGGATATGCAAAAACCCTTAACCTTCTTGTTAAATAATCTTGTGATCTGACTAAAAAACTATTGAAGGTATATAATTAACGTGAATATTACATACTTTAATATCAAAAAAATAATTAATGACCGAGTGTATATATAGGTTAAAAATACAATGTTTTTGTAATTGGACAGATGTACAGATGAGTTAGATTAATTCTTCCAAAATGAATTAGAAAAACGCTATTTACTTATAAACAGTTGATAATGTATGTCCTCCAATTTGTCACAAATCATAAGAATTTTTGAATATTTTTTACTCACCAAAATATTCCAAAGCAAAGAAAATTTAAATTATTCTATTCATTTTCAATAAAACAAGCCATTAGTATCAATTTTTATTCTTAATCTATTATCTAAATTGAACAAACACCACATTTCGTACCTGGAGTAATATTTTATGTAAGTGTATTATATCTACTTAAAAGACAATAATTCACGCATTCAAATTGCATGCCGCCATTTTTTATATCGCGTGTGTTTCGCGCCTTTTTCGGCTGAGGGCGTGTCTCTAATAAAATTAGGCTTTGAATATAGACTTTATACAAGGTAGAACTGATGAATAAAATATATGAATAACTGGTAAAAAAGTTTCAATTTCTTATTAGTTTTATCAATTTCTATTTGGTAAACTAACAAAAACTTTCAATTACTTTATAGCCAAAGTATTTAAAACATTTCAACCATTGTCACAAACATTAATAGACCTTTTATTTCTCCAAACATAAAAAACATCATCGAAAAGTTGAAAATTTAAAATGGAAACAAAAAAGACAACCATTTTAAGTAACAACTAAAAAAGTATATCCTCTAGGATGAGGATCAATCACTTTACTGCGATTCAAGTATACTTAGTCTCCTTCTGAAACTAATACACAAAAGCGTAGAAAAGAAAATCACACATAGCACCGTAGCTTCAGGTACCAACAAACAGAACCAAAATGCCAGTATATCTAGCTTACACAAAGCACCTTGTGACAATGAAATATGAACGCATCATTTACGCTCTACGGTTTCTTAGCTCTACGAACTAGACCATAAATTCACGGATTCCTTTCTTGTCTCTGCCTTCGCCCAATGTTGATTTAACACGGTTTTAGTCTTATTGATTCTTTATGGTCTTTATGGATACGAGTATTGTCTATGCGCACGCAATACGTTTAATTAATACGCACCTTTTGTTCCGTGTTACATGGTTTGATGTTAAGTTAATCAATTAGCTGTTACAAGATTATAAAAATCTAATAGATTTCACCTAAATATTCTGAATATACATACATCATTACAAGATACTTATATTAATAATAATAGAATTTAAAAAGTAGTTCTGGGTGTTTATAATAAGTATTTTCTGAAACATAAATCATCTTATTGTTTGCTTATATATATAACCTACCTACATCACGCTGACATAAATATAATATAAAAGTGCTTTATATAGTTTTGTATACAGCACTTTATACATGCAAAAAATATATGTGCTTTAATCATGCGATAAAATACTACCACCAAAAAATAACCACCGTTTACATTTTTTGTAGTTTACCTGACGGAATTCATAAAATGGAGATGTTGAACATTCCTAGCTTGAAGATTTTCTTGAAGATTTTCATGTAATAAAAAGATAATTAACACTCATTCTATTGTTATATTAATATGCCTATTTAATATTTTTGTTACAATGCTAACAAGCTCTGCGTGACTAATGTTATCAATTAGTTATTGCCTGGGCGCGATCGTCTCGACGTCGACGGTAACTCGAACTTTTTGCTGATAAATCCCTTTATAAGGCATCGAACACACTAGGAATATTATAATTATCTATTTTACCAAAAATAATTATCCATCATAAGACATTTTTTAATATAATTAAAGAAGGAGATAAGAATCTAATGTATTGTTAGGGCATTTTCAGAAATTAGAGTCTGTACTTTGATCAATGGTACTGTTGATTAAAATATTTTGTATTCTTTAAAAATCTAAAGCATGAAGGCCTAAACGACATGTCTTAGAAAATTTTTGATTAGCTAAAAGATTTGTCAGATAAATTGTTTATTTCGTCTAATATATACCTACTTAAATTAAAACTTATGCTTGTACTATAATCGCTTTTATATTAAGAAATTTAATGAATATTATAACTTTTAATGGATAGATTCCTTAACTGAAAATCGTCTGCTTTCTTCGTCTTTCTATAATATCTCGCATAGTTTCGCCTTTCTAATGAGGACGTCCAAACTCACTGCAAGCTGAATTCTTCACAATTTTCTATACAAGTAGTTTGCTAATTTATTTATTAGCGATAGTTCTGGAACTTTCTTAATAAATGCAATCATCGTTTTTCAGCTTAAAATACTTTTGATGTTAAGTTTTAAGAGCGTTGTTTTAATTTCTGATATGAGCATTTCATTTATGGTTCAAGAAAGTCAAAGACATACGAGTGCGATTCGATGTAACAACCTTTGTTTAGTGATATAAAAATAAACGGACTCAATTAACTATTTTTGTACAGGACTATTCTTCTAGGTGTACTTAAACCTAGCTCAGTATTCAGCAGTCGAGACTATCACCACTATTAAGAGCGTGTAGCTATAATATTATATTTTGAAAAAATATTAGTATCACATTATTGTAGAAGACCGTGTCATGATATAACTAAGGCGTATTTGACACGGCTGCAAAAACTTTTATAGCACAGAAATATAAATACATACATTCTAAATATAAAAACCAAATATATCTATGCATTAACACATCAACATAGTATATACAAAACAACTAAATACAAATGAAACAAACTGCATAAGACAGCGGGTCGTATTTTTAGAATAACGACTGCCCTCGATTTACGCAGAAATCCAAGAATGCATTGCGCTGCCATTCACATATCCAACTTACTAATTAAGTCAACAACCGAGAAGAAGGCTGTAACTTTGACAACGTGCCTCCATACGTAATCACATCGACCACAGTAAGTTGACCCCTTGAATGTGGTCCATTGGAAACATTTGAATTGTAGTCAAAAGCTGCGCTTGATATTTTACAATGTCCAATGATTATAAAACTCGATATCTTAACACCATCTTCAAACAGTTTTTATAAGAATCGAAGGCATGTAGGTAGCCGATTCGTCTGTCAACTTACAAAGATGATAACTTCATTAGTGAGTTTAAACTGCTAAATTTTCCAACATAAAATACTGTAAAGCTTTGCCGCTCTCATAGATCTATGCCTATTTAGACAGATCCAAAACGAGACGACATGTGCCCAGTAGCGCCGCCTTATAGAGTGGACAATAGTGCACAAATGACAATCGCGATACGCCCTCATTATGGCGCCATGCGTGCATGAATAGGCAATACTTTACAGATAATTTTGGTCAAAACGGTTAACTGTACTGCTATATTGTTCATTAAGAAATAGAAAATGTTATATACAAATTATTTCATTTCACTACTGTGTACTAACTATAATGGCTATATTGAAAAGAAGTAAAGATACCCATATATTCGTATCTCTAGTCTGATGAGTTAACGAATATTAAACCAACAAAATATTAAATGTTCTACTGTTCTGATAAATAAACTCTTTGATCAACAAAACAACTGACGGAATGCTTGCAACTTCCTTAAATTGTAGTGGAGAAATTCTGTAAAGTTTAAGAAAACTAGTAAGCTTTATTAAAATAATTGAGACTAATGAATACATAAATAAATGAAGCTACTGAAACCCTTTTGAAAATAGGTACAGAAAGTATTTTCTTATTATATTTTTATTCAATCGATACATATATTGAATAAATTTATTAAATATCTATTTGAATTATTAAAATAAGAATTACGCCTCGTATTCTTGTTACAGTCAAAACATAATCATCTCCGAAGAGCTGTGCACTATATTATATTCACTTCACCTAAATCCAATGTATTCATGCAACGAGACGTTTATTCAGCTCGATAGTGTATCTCATTAAGCAAACGCTTAACGTTTTACGTCATTAAATATGTAAATAGTAGGAATACGGGCGTCCATTCAAGTGACATGTCGCGACGCCGACTCTAACAGACTTATTGATCTCTAGAACAAACTAGAAATAAAATTTTCTAATAAGTTGTAATACATTGCAGTTGTAAAACATAAATGATCCCCGGAGTCTACCAATAAGGCAAAAGGAATAGGGCAAGTTTCTGTGCAGAATTCAAGATCTGTTTTACTAATTATTTGTTACAGATTTATTATGCTGTTCTTAGCTAATCTACAGTTTATTTTATAAAAATAGTTTATTATACTATTTTAATTAACCCCTTGCATGCTATTAGTATATGAATAAAAAAATCATACCTCATCTTTAATAATGAAATTAAAAAAATCGATACCTCAATAAAATACACCTGTAATATTATAACCTAATATTGCTGTTGCTCTTTCTTGTCACAAAATATAATCTTCTCTTAATATACCCAATAAAATGTACTAAATATTTAAAAATCATAAACTAATCGTATTTTTTTCAATATTAAAAATGTTAAAACGGAGTCATAGAATTCATGTGGATGTCTAATTGTAGTAGACCTATGGTTCAGGGAGCGCTGCACATTCCGTCCCGAAGTATCGTATTGCTAAACACGTAATTATATCCACTATCTTATAACATATTTAGAAGTACTTATTAGCGCTTGCGCGTGTGTATAACATAATTACGAGCAGAAGTACTTTGTTTCTTCAAACTACAGACGTCTATCATTATATATTAATAAGCATACTAGTAAACGTTGTTAATATGATTTAACTAGTTCTAAAAATGCCCTCTGATAACCGCTAGAATATAGTTAAGACAAATTTCGACGGGTCAGTCTGTTTATTTCTTTTTTTATGCGATATGAACGCAAACGAGCATACAGTACACTATGGACAACTCCAAGATAAGTAGATCAAAAAGACGCGTTACCAACCTTAAGGCCTTATTGATTTTTATTTCGAGTATTCGGAAATTCATAAACTGAAATCGAAATGCTTATTTCAACCCTCATTATTTTTGTTACTAAAATCTATTATCACGTATGTCTGAAATATTCGATAGTTGGAAAACTGCTAACTAAAAGGTAAAAACTTGTGTTTACGTGACTTTGTGTCGTCAAATTTTAACTATACTTTGACTCATCGTTTGGGTTTACTAGTTATATTATATTCAACTTTTAGAATTAGATTGTTCTACCGACCGTTTTTGAACGTTTTTGCGTTTAATAGCTTCTCTTAGAACTAACAAATAATTGAAACAAATTCAATTTTAATCTCCTAAGTATTGTATCGAATTGAATCCACAGGTATATAAGTTGTATATAAATTTAACAGTTAGTTGATTGAATTAAGTTATTTAATTTATTTATCACTAATAATTATTTTATTTAATTTTTTACAAGAATTGTCCTACACAGGAAACCGGTTCCTACTTTGACTATCTAAAATGCGTGAAAATCGTTATATTCGTTTATTTGTTCTTACATTTCTATAGTCCTACTGATTGAACGGTTTTTCTCAAAATGTAATTAACCGATTAACCTCAACGGTCACATTGTACTTCCGATACATTCTTTCTAAGAATTGAATTAGTTTTCAATGACTTTTGGAAAAATATTAAGGAAAATCGTGAAGTGGGTAATTCTCCTTGATTAACTTATTATTTTTTAAAACAAAATAAATCTAACAGTCGTTCATGATGCTCACGGAGGCAAAAATATAATTTTCATGAACCTCCCGCCTATATTTTAATAGATAATAAAATTGTATTCAATGTTCTATATATTGTAGGGATATAAAACGTCATAGTTAATATAGATGCAACTAGCTAATAGGTAATATCTACCCCTTTACTTGTTATACAATTTTTTCAGGAGTTGATGTCTTACGTAGTATTATAATATGTTATGTTTCAAGGTATCTTTCACATGATTATAGAAAGGATGAAGGATGATTTTTATAAAAGCGCAGAAAAATCTTTTAGATCTATCTAATTGAAATAATGACTTCTCCACTAATTTTAGTGCGCTTTTCCATATCTTTACTATACAATAGGAAGTAGTTTTGTTAGTTTAATCTGTCACTACCAAAATTCATCATGATGGAATCAACAGGTTAAGTGAGAAAATCTAATCGACAACCAAACGGAATAATCTCACAATTTTATAACTATTTAATTTATATTTATTAAATAATAAATTACTATAAACTTTCACTTCCTTAACTACGTGGTCTTAATTAACATCCTGTTCTGTTATCCACCTGAGAAAATCATTATGTATGTATATTTTTTTATATCACAGATATAAATCTAATAGGAGATACACATATACTACACATAATATTAACAAATTAGTCAAATTAAATGTATTATTTATTTATTTTAATTTAAGTACTAGATAGAGATAACGATGGTATTTGCGACTAGCATAATTAATATGGAGCACCTAAATTCCTATTGAAGTTATTGCATTTGGTGTACAATTATCAATGTTTATTATAAGCGGAAACATATTTAACACATAAATGTCAGGAACGGTGCTAAATTGCATACTAAACTTGTAATTAAAATCTATGCCCGTGATTGAATAGTGCGTGTTTTAGTTTTAAAATAATTATCGTTATTCTCAACTTATTATATCTTAAGTATGCCGTTATTATCTTTAATGTGTTAGGAAAATTGGTACTTTAATTTTTGAATAACCGCCGTGAATTTAAAAATCTGTGTGATTGGTAAATAGGGTAGAGTTATCTTCATATCATAATTGCTTTTGATTTCTGGTAAGCAAATAAGGGTTTAATTTAGGTATAAGTTACGGCATTTAAGAATAAAAGTTATTTATACTTAAAGTAATTGAAACTTCCATAATTATTTTTTATCAATGATTATTTTTCGTCAATATTAAGGAAGTTTTATCCTAGAACTGCCTGATTAGAATCTATATACAGTATAAAAAATTAAACAGTAACTTGTAAAACATGACATGTAGAATCTTTTAGTGCAAGAATAATATGAGAAATTAAAAAAAATAATCATACAAATCTTCAAATTATACAAAAATATATGAACCTATTATTAGACATAGAAATAATATTATCTTTTTACGCGTTTTGACTGTCTAAAAATGCCTCTTTAAAATATATTATTTCTATATGACAATTTTTATTTTTAAAAGAAACTTAATTTATAAAAGCGATAGAAGAACCGATGGCCGATCGCAAAATTCACTTAAAGGCATCGAACGCCTTGTGAATAATTTAACCAATAACAATCCATCGGCTAATTTAAGCCGTGAGTAGAAAAAAGTCGCTAACCCTGAGTCGTAATTTAACCTTAGTTCCGTATAAAAAACAAAACAAATACCTTCTTTATTTTAAGTTCTATACATTTATCTACGATCTGTGTAACACCACGTTTTATACAAAAATCATTTCATATAATCAATCATTTTGTGCTTGTTAGTTTTTGCCCGTGTTATATTGCTTTCGTAACCCTTTCTGTAGACTATTAAACTGTTAACGTGTGTAATTTAACAATTTATATCAATATATTATACATATAATAATTAAAATAACATATAAAATAAAATTAATAAATAAAAATATAGTAAATATAACGTATATATATATATATATATATATATATATATATATATATATATCCATTTAAGTTAAGTCGAATTTTCAGTGCTCAATCATTTTCTCTATAATTT
>JAOSYY010000015.1:1461300-1512130 GCA_025727935.1 Hebomoia glaucippe
AGTCGTATTTTCAGTGCTCTATCATTTTCTCTATAATTTTGTATTCGGTATCGAATTTTTTATATATTATTAATTGTACATTTTCAAGTAAAAGTTAATTAATAAATAACATAGTTAGTAGTTTAAAAGATACCTTTATATATATTATAAATTATAATTTATATTTCTCTACGCGGAACCCCAAGGTATCGACTTGCAATATTCAGTCATGTTCTGTAAAGCAATTTGCGGCGCGTTCTAACGAACCCTGAGTACGTATGATCTCGCTGCTACTACCACTACATAACCAATAAAAGTATTTTTATTATTAATACAGTTTATTCTCAGTTGCAACTCTAAATCTGAGTTTCGAGCTTACAAACATTTCAACTTCTACTTACATTGAAAATAATACTTTACTTAATTTCCTTTTCTGATAGGCTCTAAGATACCAAGCAATAATACTATCGTCGTTAATTCAAACACAATAATTATGTCATGAAAAGATACCTGTTAAAAAGTTAAATGAATAATTAAAATAACAACCTAGTGTTCACTAATATCAAAACGTTCCTCGTGCCCCATACGAACGAAAGATATAAAATGTTTAATTCGGCTTTTCCAAGTCGGTTAACTTGAGTTTGCGTGTCTCACATCGTAAAATCATAATAGGTTTCAACAAAACGTATCTCGCGAACATAAATCAGTGAAATAAGAACCCTTCCACATTTGTCCTTAATTAATAACCAAATGAAATGCTGCTTTAGCTCGGTTACAATTTAACACACGCAAAGATTATTATTAAAAGATATATCTAAATATTGGACAAAACCAAGTCTAGATCTAAAATTTGTTAGATGGCTTTTTTTAGTTCTTAGTATTGTTTATTTATCGACTCTAAGAATTGGAATTCACAAATTTACTGTATAATTTCAACCTGATATATGAGTCGAAATTCGAAATATTCTAATTAAAAATAATGAGTCGACAATAATTTAAGCTTCCAACAAGTTCATTACCTAAAATTTTTTATTAATATTATTTTTCGTAACAAACAAATTAATTTTCAAAAATTAATAATAAATTTCTCTTTCTAATACCACGTATTAATTATTGTAATCAAGTCACGTATAGGCAATTATATATTAAATACTACTAATAGTCTACACGTACTAGAGATTAATTAACGCGATAAGATATTTCTTATCTACTTTATATTAACTTCCGTTGTGAAGAGATTTCCCGGTACAATTTCATCTTCGCACAAAAATAATATTATATTCATATTAATAATTAACAAGACGTTTATTTAACAACAAATTAATCAAGTGACGTTGCTTCTCTTATTAGATACGTAATCATTGCATACACTGAAAATGAAAATTAATCTCATATTTTTTTTTAGATTCAAAATCTTATCTACTCGTATGTGAAAACAGACACGTATTTAAAACGATATGAAGCCAATATTTGTAGGTCTCTTTCACAGACCGTACAATTCGAGAATCAGTATTCCGTGACCTATCCCTATTTTAAAATGGTATCCTAAAATTCAAAAAATTCAAACAGTGAAAAAATCTCGAATTTGGCCTGTACGGCTTGGCAGGGAAAGTATACAAACTTTGTAAAGTATATGTTCCCGTATATTTATAAAATAGATTCAAATGAATTAAACAATATTGATAAAATATATATTTTAATTAATTTTCACGTTAATTTTTTTTTATCAGAACCCGTTCTTAAGATAATTCGAAAAAAAACGTAGAAAGAACTAAAGAAACATTTCAGCTTCAACAAGTCTAGAACGCCGTCAGTATCACACCCTCTACCGATTGCAAAACGTAGATTATGTATTACTGTGACATAACATTGTGTCCAGCAGAATTTCAGGTTAACAACCTGAACCGCAGAGTGGTGTCTTTAAAAACATGGACAATTGAAGAGGTTATCACATTCGTACGACCACAATGGCTGGGCAGGTGTGTGGATTGAAGCGTGGTGCCTGCAATCAGAGCGGAAGCGAAGGAAATTTGCGGTCGGGCCGTGGTACTTTCAGCTAATCAGGTGTGCTGGAAAAAATATCGTTAGATGTGTTCGTTGTAACTGTCTTATAATGGGTATTATGTCTCGGTGAATAACTTTATTTGATGTAGCACCGGCGTAAAGGAAACGAAGGGAGGCTAAAATTGCACAAAATAGTTCAGCTGACTTTAACCCTTGATTGTTGTTCTTTTTACTTATTTTTTTTTATGGCAGTAATTGACTGATACATCCTTACTAAATTATAGATATGAGCGTGTGCTATTAATGGTTACTTAATAATATATTCTTAACATGTTTATTCATATTACTGTTAAAGAAATAAAATATTCGACGTCCTTTTTTTATAAAACAAGTCAGAGAATTAAACTAAAAAATACAATATATCAGTGATTCAGGACAACGTGAAGTTATCACGACAACGCAAGGATATGAAACTTCCGTCGGCCCGGAGCTTTCTAACAAATTTTCACAACCAACAACAACGCGTCGTGATTTTTCATTTATCCAACAATTCTGCTTTGAGAAAATTTATTTTTCATGGAAAACATTGACAGACGAATATTATGACTTAATACATGTTATCTATTTTTATTTAATAAAGCATGTGTTGTTGACGTATACACTAAATGACTGAACTTTTACTTCAAAATTGTATTAGCAAACTATGTTTTCACAATTCGATTGACAATCTAGTAGTATGCATTGCATTGAAAAAAGACCAAAGACCAATCAGTCAACCATTAGTAAAATAGTATATAGAAAATAAGAGTTATAGGCAGACAGAAATATCTTAATACCCCTTGCTTAAAATAATTTATCGACGTATAAAATAACTATTGTAGGTAGAGTGTTTACACATTTTCAACTAATCAAAGTCCATATACAAGTAACATAGAGTATTCTTTATTTATATATTTTTATAATATAGGTATCTAAAGATTTTCTATTTATTTATGCCGAATCTTTAAATCGTTCTCGTACGTTCGCTATCACGCATTTTTTGGTCAAAACCGTTAGTACACGCTCCAAAAAAATAAAGTATGTCTCTTCAAGCAAGCATAGTCTTTCGTTTGCTAGGTATACGATCGAAATTTACGTAGCACAGAAAAGCAGCGGTACTTCGTTAATTAATTTGACGTTTTTCTGGTCAAGTGCGATTTGTTTTCTCGGAAGTTGTGTTCGGTTGAAGACATTTCATTCAATACGATTAGACGATGCTTGAAGAAAATAGATATAAATGTTGTGGTAATGTAATTAATTTTTCAAGATGTGGTCTATTATTCGTAAACAGATTATAAATGGTTAAGTACCAACTATAGGTTTGTACTTGTTGGAGTGCTTTTTTTTGTTATCAATTCGTCTAGTTTTCCCTAATGTTTTCGTGCCTTACTGGGCATGGGGTCCAAATCCCTTTATTTACATTATTCATTTTCCTTATTACGAGTATTTATAGCAATATAAATTTCTAATATTTTACAAAGATTTAAATATTTAAGATTCTATATATTCAAGAAAAACCACCGCATATTATAAGTCACGAAATCAGGTTGCCTTTGTATCATAAACTTTTATAGATACCTGAAAACAGCCCTCGCACAAAAGCAAACAAAACGCATCCTTAATCACGGACTTCAAAGACGTAATCCATAAAACACACCTTCGGAAAATCCCTTAATACTCCAGAAAATAGCATATACGTAGGGTGGTTATACACAAACGCCTCAAGAATTAAGGACGCGTACACAAAGTCCACAATGTCAGATGAAGTCTCTGTCAACAAACAAAGTGAAAAAAGTAAAAAATACGAGCTCCACATTCTTAATTTAACTTGAGTCACTCTTACATCCCTACTTGAATAGCAGCCGTCGAACGTTGGCCTACCCCACCCCCTACAACACAGAAATCTAAGTGCGCTTCGAGGTTTATAATGTTCTTTGGAAGGTCAACAAGAACTGGATGCGTGAGGGAAGCTAAGACGCGTTTCTTCAGGCAATACTCTTATTTTTTTGTATATATATGTGATACCCGATTTGGTTGGGGTTCACCTTGACACGCCGTTTGCGGCTATGTTACACAAAATTGCGGAAAATGGGGTGGGTTTTTTACGATTTTTCATATGAAGCTCATTCCGAGACGCTAATTAACTTTCGCGTATTTCTGCATATTCATTTTTGTACACAGATTTTATTTAAACGAAATTTGCGATGTCTTATTTTTGATATATTGTGAAGACGATGTAGAAGTAAGCGGTTACTTTTTATGGTTACTTTTCATGCACGAGAACTTTATCTTTAACATTTTAAATGCAATTTCGTAAATAGAAAATGAGGTTTAAGATTCAGAATGTCTGGTTTATGGACTAACTATTAAGTACCTGTAAACCTGTATCCTAGTCTTGATGATTTTTACTGTTATTTTTTAGTTTCAATTTGTAAACTCTTATGTCCTTTTCTTATGGAGCGAAAATATTTTTTCTACAACCTACGATATTTTACGACAGAATATCTAGAAATAGGAAATGGATGAATTTAATGAATGTTATATTGGAATAGCATTAGATAGTGTTTGTATACTTATTGTAAAAAAAAAAGTTTACCTACGCTTCGTCATTTTTATGTCATTCTTCTAAACCTGGGATGGCGAACCAACGGTATACGACACAATATAATACGCCCATCGCTGATAACTAAATTCATGCATAGGTTTTGAGGTGATAGTATTTATTATTTTCAAAATAAGCACAAAGTCAAAATTAATTGATGGCACGTCAATTATGATCTCATTAAATATTTCTTTAGAAAAATTGTACGTTGGTAGGCAAAGGTTCGCCATCCCTGTTCTTAACGGTATAAAACTACCTTTTACTGTTACATACTTACATTTAGATATATACACACATGTAGAAGTGTTATATCGACATTTATGAACAAATTAATATCTGTTTTATCCGCATATTTGACACAAACTAATAAAAAGAATTATTAATAATAGTATTGAATCGATTGTAGATATTAAAAGGACTTCTTAAAAATATAATTAGAAAAATTCTTGGTCCTGTTAGAATACAAAATCGATAGAGCATCCCTTATCAACTGTCATATGAAATTTACTCACCCCAAAATGAACGCACACACATACAACTCATTATAGGGGTAACTAATCACTGTGCTATGAAAAAAACGAGAATTTTTTTATTCATTAACCACCCTCTTCTTACGATCCCGTCCTTGTAACAGAGACTGCAGTAGAGCAGATTTATTAATTCTGTCAATACATTATGTTATGCAATAAATATATACCTACACATAGAGTGTTGTAGACAATAATTATATAAATTATTGTAGATACTTAATGTATTCTATTACTTGTAATGTAGTAACTAAAGACATCTGCGTAAGAGTTTAAAATACCACTTAAAATTGTTATAATAGTTACAATCATAACTCAGCACAATTATGAAATGTCAATGACAATGATTTGTAATCATGAAATTTATCCCATTTAATTAAAGTAGACGTTGTTATTTACTGATCTAAAATATTTTTATAATTGCATTGTAAATACAATATTTGTCATAAATATAAGAAACTGATATAAATAAAATAGAAGACTTTGCATCATTTGATCAATATTCATCTCCCCATTTAAAAAAAAATCTATGGAATATGAAGGATAAAATACATACATAAGCAACATACTTATGTTGCTTTAAAAACAAAATAAAATAAAATAAAGTACTTTAGTTTCGAATTTCAAAGAAGATGAAATGAGTAACTATTTCATAATTGATCAGCTCTATAGTTTTCCCTATTCAAGCTATGCATACGGCAGGCGCACACAGTCGAGTAAGGCATGAATTTGCATATTTGCGAGCTGGCTAAGTGCAATAGCTTGTCTGTACGCACTCTAACATTCTTCCACTTAGCCCACTTCTCATTTCTAAACTGACAATTAAACACTGTTTTTGTTACGATATCAATGTGACGGGAATATTTAAATAGACTGAAGCTTCATTTACGTGCTTAAAGCTGAAATTGAACTGAAGAATGTAAACGGATTCACTCAAGTTTTATCTTGAGAAGAATTCATTTATTATATATTTGACGAATAAAAATAATGTAAGAAATGGTAAACATGTTAAAAATATTGGAATAAAACTAAAATTACTTGTTTTTATTTGTAAGTAATAAGGCTAAGATTAGGCTTTAACTACTATAATTTTTAATTAATTTCTACAACCACTGTTTTCGAAAATCTTGTAAAACTTTTGAGAAATACTAATAAATGGCAGAATTTTCTAAGGAAAAAAAATATTTAAAAATCAGTGCAGGTCACGTACAATCAATACATGGAAAGATCGTTAAATTCTCTAAAGCGCCTTTGTAGTTAAATGTATAATTTTCCGAATTCTGGAAATCAATATAAATCAATCAACAGAAAATCATGTCTCACCTATAATTCAGAGAACGACAACTAGTTTGTATATATCCAATATATAAAAAACTTACAAGGTACAATTCAAAGTCAAGTTTTTACCATATTTCTAATTGTCCAACAAAGCTAACCAAGTTACCAGCTAATTTTTCGGTGATGAGTCTACTTGTTAAAAATAATACAAAATAAAAAAAATATGTTCTAACCAATCTTCTTTCCGTGCATCTACTTTTTAATATTATCTTCTTTTAACCATATCTGTATCTATAGATACTACGTATTCCATTTCATCTATATAAATAGAAAAAGTTTTAAATAGCAACACTATATCTAGTCCAAGTCAGTATTTCAATTTTGTTAAAAAACCATTACACTTCACCTGTATTTAGAAAAACTAATATAAGATTAACACAATAAGCTTTACATCTCTTGACTGTTTTATTACGACATTAATAGTTAGTAATAGCCGTTAGGTTTCATTTCTGTGAAACTTTATAAAGCTTCATCTTTGAAGAAATAAGAATGTAATACAATTTTCATACGATTATTTAACTGGTATAAAACGGTATAATCACTAAATAATTCAAGTTAAGTTAACATTATTTATTTTGTAGACAACTTTTTCAAATTGTCGAACATGAGCAATGCATATTGTTTTGGATGAGGAAGAACTATATTTTATAAGTAGTTAATATGGAAATACATTTTATTAGCTTAATAAATCCTCTAGATAATCACAAAGGTCATCCATAAGCGAAATGACGCCAGAATAATATCGGCTATCGTACTCAGTAAGTATACAGAGCACCCATCAAACAAACGCTTTCTTAAGCAAAGCCTAATTTCAATATCCGGGCGGAACGCGGACGGTTCGAAAACGCTTCTCTGAGAATAAATTACTCTCTCTATTCAATATTTCATCAAGAAGGCCGACTGAATATTCAAAACTAGAGGAGACACGTAAAGGCACGCGCAAGCCATTTTTCGCGCCTATCATGTCGGTAACAAAACGCACTCGTAATTACCCCCCCTCTCTCCACCCCCAACTGGCCCCCTCCCCCGCGGGAGGGGTGGCCCGCCCAGTGACAATTATTGATCAAAAATTCTCTCTCTTCTTTCGCAAAAGAAAACTTGGACGGGTTATGTGTCACCCGGTGTAGTTTGATCGTTGTAATTAGATAATTTATTTTTTTAATTAATATTTATCATAGTAAAAATAAAAAATTGTCTATACCTTGTTATTTACACTAGTACTCACTTAGTGTATTATTAAATGTTTATGATAAATTGATAAATGTTAACGAAAATAACGTTATTTATCATGAAGGAATGAAAAATATATCGTTTTTGTTTATATATTTTCTAGAATATAATTTATAACTTATTATGTATAGTTTAAAAATTCAAATTAATAAATAACTAATATACATTTGGTAAAAGAAAACAGTTTTAATCTTGAACATCCAGTAACGCTTTATCAATTTAATAATTTAGTAGGCCATCCTGTACAAAAGGATTTTTAAAATTGAGTCAAATATCGTGTCTATTAAATCGCAGTACACGCGGCCGACTCGGCATATTAATTGCACGCGGCGCTACCACGGGAGGCAAGACATGGGGGGGAGCGCGAGGTCAACCGTCGCACCGCCATTGTTTTGTGCGTACGCTTCCTCAGATACATAGACCCTATATAACAGAATATATAAAGGGTTTTCTTAAAACGCTTCGTCGAATTCAAATGCGACGTTTTTCGAAATAAATTTTGACTTAAAATATGCTTAAAGAGACTTACTGCCTTCTTATTGTCTATACATTCGGGGCTAGGTTCTGTAAGCACTAATAAATTAATGAATAGACATTGTAGGTCAAACACTGATATAATTACTATTGAAATTGATCTCAGTCAGCCATAGGTCATGATAATAATACACAATCAATTTTCAGTATGAAGGTGTAACGTTAATCTTGTCTAGTGAGTCATTAATTCATGGGCAGCAACTCTTCAGCAGTTACCAAGCTATCCTCAAAACCCGTTAAGCTTCCTAGACCTTAAAAATTTCGAATTCTTGTTTCTTAAATAATTATGTAATGTTAACAACGATTAACGCTCTTCCTAAGCATTCCATATTTTTTTTTATAAATGCTTCTTCAACACGTTAAATATTTCAAGATCATTTCATTTACATATCGATTTTTATAGTTAAATCAAATACTCTTGATCGAACCTTCAATTAGTGGTAAATTTATTATAGTTTTTATAATTTGATTCGATTAAACTTTCTTTTTTCATCTATTAAACAAGAAGCTTATATGACGATTGAAATGCCCACGGGCAACTACATGTCACAAGTAGACCGATTGTCTCGTATCTTTAGAATGAAATGATTATGTATATAAATCATTTTTGCTTCGTCTACATCATCCATAATTTTAGTCGCATTTTTGAAGGGTCGTACGGTTGCAGCAAATGTTTTTTTATTTATTCAGTAATAACTCTCGATGCCTTTGCACCGATTGGTGAGAGGTGCCTCTCAAGAGGCGTCCATTATGCATCCAACACTGAAATGCAACGAATAAATCGGGAAAACCTATCGGTTCGATTTCCCAACTCCGTGTTTGTGATATATGTGAATCTCACACAAACACAACCCCTCTCTGTCACACACGACCCGGAACGAATGAGACAAAGCACAAAATCTACGGTGTTAATTTACGTACAGTTGGCAATTATAATTTTTACCGGCGTCTCTTTCTTTCGGCCGTATTTTTATTCGCCGTCTCTGTTGTGAGCGGGAGGGAGTTAAGATAGAGGTTCGGAAGACGCGAAAGATATGTAGAATTTTTTAATAAAACCGCGCTTCTGTGTGCGCTAAGTGATATGGCTTGTTCTTTTTAATTTCGTTCTACGAATGCGGGCGAGTCGTTGGATCATCTATCACTGTTTTATTTTTTTTATTTTTATTTCGCTGTACGGCGCGCCGTTATGAAGATTTCGCATGGGATATGAATATTGATTGTTGAACTAATGAAAGCGCGATTGGTGTTCCTTGTTGATGTGTAATAACGGGCTCTGGGGAGACAAGCTTTTTTTCTACATGTTTTGTGACGGATATAAATGATGCTATATCTTCCTATCTTTGTATATTCTTTCCTTATTCGACTTTCATTCACATAAGTAGAAACTTTATTAATCTATGCACAGTTATAAAATTTATCATCTAGCTATTATATTAACGACATTTATGGACTTGATAAGTCTTAGCATTCGTATTGTCATTTTGAAATTTTGGAAATACATAAAAATATACCCATTTACTTCGTAATGCACTTCACAATCTTCTCATCTATAAACTGCGATTCGTGATGTTAGTACTTGAAACCTTCCAGATTTATTATTATTAACCTGTTTAATAAAAAAATTATAAGAACCGATATTTACATCAAGGAAGGCTGATAACTTATAACTGTAACTGTATTTTTAAAAATATAACGTCAATAGTAACAGATTTATATTTCGAGACATTAAACAATTAACGTCAGGAAAAAAGGCTTGAGAGTGCCGTCTGACTAGTGAATTATTATATTAGCTAGCAATGAGACAGAAGTATAACAATGTAGAGGTAAGAGTGAGAGCCTTCTAGTATAATTTTATTACATTACATTACATTTATTACTAAGTCTGCAAGATTATAATGTAGAATACCAACAAGTTAGTAATATATGTACATAGATTTTTTTTAAGTTCACCAACGCGTATACTTAATGGTTAGCTTAGATTTAATCTCTTGGAGATGAACAAAGTATACAATAGGACACTGTACTGATTTCCTTTAAACATTGATAAATCACGAGACATGTGTTGTTGTTTAGGGTTTATGAAAGCTCCCGTCATAATACTCACTCAGTGTTCATATTCCTGATATAAATCTTTCCAGTCCATTTAACAATAAAATTTGAATGATTTTCTCATCCGGATAGACTTTAATTTCATAGTTTACTCGTTTAAAAAGTGAATGTATTGTCTCTTGATGTACCATGAGCTTCACGACCGCTACTTCGGCCTAAGCCATGTTCAATAAAATCACATCCAAGTATTTCTAAACAAAAAATCGATTGATAAAGAATCACACCTATTAGGGCGGAACTCATCTGTCGGTGACTTGCGTTTACACCCCTTATCAGTCGTCCGTGAACGAAACTATTTGAAATTGTCTTATTAATAATTCACTTAAAACTGGACTTTATCACCAAGTAATTACTTTTAAAATAGTTTAAAGATTTCTTTAATATCAAAATGGTGCGTAGTTAATTAAAATCGGACTCTATTGCCATGTTACAAGATTCGATTTTTAGTTGTTTTATAACGTGGTCAGATGTTCGTTCTGGTGTTTGTGCGCGTCGAATTGTCTTCCGGCGTACGACGTGATTACTTTAAGAAAGCCGAATCAATGGAACGCACTGGACGATGGCCTCTGATTGTTTCATTTACGTTACGCAATGTTATATATTTCTTTCCCAGAATATTTTATAGATTTTTTCTACATAATCCCAGTGATTCTGAGTGAATGACTGCTTGTCACTCAACAAGGCTATTCTGTTAAAATAAAGAAACATCTTATGAAAGACAGGAGTGAAACCTCAGCATAGAAGTCGTCGAGTACAACTTCAAATTAAACATCTGAAATTATGACTCTATTCTAAAATGTTAGTAATAACTAATAAGTTTTCTAAAGTATTAGTTATTATGAGTAATGGTTTAATACCTGATTTGACAAGCTTTATTTTATAGCTATCAAAATTTGTATACTAATATGTTTCAATTTAAACTTTAATTGAACAACTCTAATTTATCCAGCCCACCTGTATTCTGACATTCGTTATTCCAAAATGCCGACTAAAACATAAAAGTTGATACTTCCGCATTTTCTCCCTGACAACGGTTTATTAAAAAAAAAGTTTTACAAGATATTTTTAGCGTCGGCGAGTATCAGCTGATCGTAAAACTGTCCCCTCGCGGGCGGTGACCTTGAGCCGCGACCCCACTATTGAAATTAAAAGAACTCCCGAGGTTACTGGCACTTTGCACTTTTAAAAATGGAATCGACCACGTGACAGGGATGTTTTGAATGGACAATTTGGCGGGAAGGTTAGGTTAGGTTGATATTTATTTTATACAGATATATACAAACTTGTATTAAAGCGTTAACTTAAGTTTTTATTTCATAGATACTACATTTTGTTTACAGAAGAAAGTTAAAATTGTGTATCACAAACTAAAATTCCAAAAAAATGTAAAAATACAAAGATTCAAAGCACATGGCATTACCTATCATGGACTACAGTAATACATTTTTATTTACCTAACTTTTCTCGTCTTTGTATAACCATTAAACATGAAGAGGACACAGTCATGAATTATTTATTATATATAGGCAAAAGAAATTGATATTTCTTGAACCGATAGAAATTAAATTTATGAAGTAAGTTGTAACGTTGTTCTGTAAATTGTTAGGGCATTTATATTAAATACCCGAGTAAAATAGATAGACGTAGGAGCAAAGTCTTCATAAGTTCACATAATGAGAAAGTAGGCGTACCGTGACCATATTCGCAAGATCAAGACAGAAACCCGTCAAGATATAGATGAAGATATTGGGAAAAGTGGCAAATTTAATTAGTATAGTATGTTATGCTTATATTTTTAGTTTGAGAATTCAAGGCAACAATGTTTTATATTTCTAAATACATCTTAGCCATAAAATAGTTTTGGAATACTTCTCACCAAATATTTTGAATCTGTCTTGAAATGTTAATTTAAGTTTTTGTAGTTGAATTCCATCTTGTCCATATGCAGCATTTGAAGTCGAGTACCTCCTACCTCACCTATGTGACTCTAGGTCTAGCCATAGACTATAGCAAGTGCTCTCGAGTTGGCCCAAAACATTGAACTAATAAATACCATTAAGGCCAGCAACAATAGCATCCTTTAAAAAATTAATTCAACCTAGCCTTAGTATTAGAACTCTCTTAATTTAACCCATGACTAAAATCATCTTAATATTGACACTGAAATTGCTTAGCCAACTTAGATAAAGTCGAATAAATAAATCTAATATTAGGTCATCTTATCCAGCTGTTTTTGTTATCATGCTTCATTGCTGGTTGTTTTATTAGTAAAGTAATTTATTTATGAAACTATTCTTTCATTTAGCTGTACTTACAAGATGGAGGGTAAATAATGCTAATAAAAAGTGTTAAAAATATGTTTTTTTAATTAGGATCGAATTTTTCAGTCCCTTCATCAAAGGTGTCATTAGTACTATCACCCATCTTCGTTTTTAGGAGGAGTCCCCAAACAACCTGTATAATTCACAAAAATGGCGTTTTCGTGTATATTTAGTATACTGTCTTTTGTTACTACCTCGTCCTTCTAACAGCAAGGGTTTGTTCTGCGAGAAACCAAGTCCATATTTCGTTTAAAAATATATATCTAAATGTTTGATTAAAAAAATATTGTATGAAAAGTTGTTGGTGATATCATAAAGAATAGATCTTCTACAATTAATTTGTGTAATGCACCTGTGAATCTATAATATTTTCTAGATTTTGAAATAAAGCGTTCACTCTCGATTACCGCTGAATATAATAAGTTGCAGTAAGGTGGGGTGAGGGGAAGCGGTCATTTGGCCCATTTTTATCTCGAGCTCAAGGCAAGGGCGCGTGGGGCAGGTTCGGCCGGCCGCCGGCTATTGACACTGTTCTTAAATTTGCCCACTTCTCCCCATTGTGCGTAACTTTTTAATGCCACGGTCAATGAACTGACCGCTGAGGTTTTCCTTTTTTAAACACGTAAATTAAAAAAAATATATAATTTTGTTTAGATACCAATAAACTTCTTACATATACATCAATCATCTATATGATTTAAATACGATATTTATCTTTGTCTTCAACACGTTCTTGGACCACTAAAACACTTGAATGCAATAGACTATTCTTCATACACTTCGGATGCTTGCTAATATGAAAAATATATAACTTAATATGAAAAGTATACGCGATAAATATCACAGGCGTCAACTTACAAATAACTTGAATTATGTACCCTGACAGATCATAAACAGTAATTTTCGTTTTAGCATAGAATAATTAGTAAATACTAATCATACTGATGATATAAGAAACAAATGAAGCAACAGGCGGGAGCTAGTAAATCATACACACACTTAAATAAGTACATCGTGGATAAAACCTCCAAAAAGTTTGAGTGACAGGACCGCCGGATTATCGATATCGATTTTCGATAATGGCAACAAAGCACCCGCCAGCGCATCTCTATCGACAGACGACTGGAGCGTGTGCTACGTGTGAATGTTATCGATAACATCGAGATATGTCGACGTCGATAAGTCGGCCATTACGTGCGCGTCTGAGTCGTCTTGAGAACCGATTTAATCGTACCTTTGTAATAAAAAATAATATAATACACCAGTCATTTGTATATTTGACTGACGAAAATCACACTAATATTTTGAGACTAGCAGCGCCCAGCCATTTTACTCGCCTTGAATTTATATTTAAGTCGATAAAATTCTGCGAAATTATTCCCTAGTTAATAATTTATTTGTTATTACTTACTTAAGATATATTGCAAGACTCATGATTAATGATAATAAAGATTATGAGGATAATGATGAAACAAGAGTTTACAATAGTCCTTAAAACATTACCTGTTTACCAGTGAAAGTCCTGCCTAAATCAGTCTAGCTGTTACAGAGACTAGCCTAACCAAGGAAACGGACACATATTTTTTTATAAATTCTGTTTTCGTTTGAAGTACTATGTATACTATGATAGAGTACGTATTAAAAAGGCGATAATTTAGATATTACAATGAGACGTTTCAATTTTATTTTTATGTAGTTATAGATTTTCGCTCGTGAGCAATTAATTTGGGTATCCAAATTTCATATAATAATAAACTAAATCAAACTTAATATTGCAGTGAACGTCTTTTTTTTTAAATAATAGTAGGTATATATACCGTAAAGGTTCTACCTAATGCGAACTTTATAAAATTTCAACTCAACCTAATGAGTGCGGAAACGCGAATATATAAACATTACTTTTAAATAATGGATATTTTTAAATTGACATAAATATATTATAAACAGCTACCTTTTTAAATTTTACACATAAAAGGTCATTTCCCTACATTTTGGTGGCTCGTGCTAGATGACCGCGTCACAATCGAAACACAAAGCAGATCAAATCTCTGATACATCGTACAACTATTATTAACTTGCTTTAAATTGCCTGTAGATACTGATTGGGATTATTTTATAGTGTTAAGAGAGTGATATAAAGACGTAATCATAGATAGATATAGCTGGGGCCGTACTATACATTCCAAACAGATCTTAAACTAACTGAATAATTAATTTCTAAGTGATCTATATAATTGATAAGGTTTCTACAGGTTACGTACAGTAGCGTAAAATTATATAATGTATATACCACATTATCCACACCATGATTTGTATGTTTATATACCTGTTATTTCCAGATTACCTTTAAAATAATTTTAAATAAACCTATTTCTGTCGAAAGGTTCATTAAATTCTGTTGAGCAATTTTCTTGATAAATAGACATTTCTATTCTATTATACTTACTTTTACCTTCACGTTGATTATTTATATTCTAATAAGTAATTGTAATTACAATACAATATCATACAAAACAGGTAGGATTCAAACCTGGAATTAATCAACCTTGTTAACAAAATAAAACCTTGATCATAAAAAACGATTTATCATTTTACATGAAATTGATACAAGAAACGACTTAGATGTCGTAAGCATAGTGGGCGTGTGAAGAAAAAAAAACATACTCCCATTTAAAAGTTGCGTTATCTCGTATGTGACTGCCCAAATGACCTCTATTCCCTCGTCATAAGGCACACCCACTATGAAAAGATCCGCAATGACACCACGCCTCAACCGTCATTGGCAGAAATAAAAACCACGCGTAACTCGTCACGTCTCGCCGGACAGTGAAATCGTGCTCTGACAATGTGTCAACTGACCGATAGAACGAGGCCTTCCCCGATCCCCTCTAATGCTTGTCCCTTGATGGAGCCCGAACTCGATTTGTAGCCGGACAAAGGTCAACTTAGGCTGGGCGCTATCGTTGTGTGTCGTGGCTTATGAAATGACAATTGCAGCTTCAATGCACAAACCCGCAGAGGAAATTTTCGATCACGTTAAATTACCACGTAACAGTCGAGATGTAAATCGCACGGCTACCGTTATAATGAAAAATCGTTTTCTAATCGATTCGTCACAGTTGCGTTCCGTTTACGCAGCTGTCCCACGCTCAGAATGATCACATAATCTATCTATAGCCATGATTACTAAAAAATATTCTGGCTTAAAATTTTCCCTTTGTAATTTACAATATAAATTCGATAAACATTACATATCCTATTTACTATATTTAATGCAAACGTGGGTTTTCTTGGTACGCTTTTCCACATAAATCTACTAACGAATATTGATATATAGGCGCGGGCTATGTCTTTTACTTTTGTAAAATTCTTGTACATTAATATTTTGAATATAATTTGAGTAGAGTCACCGAGCAAATTAATTAATTATATCACATGCAAGTATCAGTTTAATGAAAGGTTTCCTATAAAATACTATCAAGTTTGTAATAAATTAAGTATTTTCTTAATTTTAAAAAATCCAGTCAAAAACTCAACACATTGCAAATTAAATTATTAATGGAATCGAAAAAGTTCGTCAGGACCATAGCAAGTTGAAATCACCCACAAAAGAAAATATTTGTGTTATTAAAAAGGATTTATATTTCCCAAACCATATGATACGTTAGCACATCGCTAACCCTTGTGTCAACTCTCAAGATAGCGACCTACTTGATTTCGCAAGTTAATCGAGCGTTAAATCGTTTTCAAGTGATTTTTCATACTGTTTCTACACAGTGACAAAATCGTACGCCTTTTCCATTGCGGAACATGAGTTTTTCGGCCGTTCTACAAAAATTTTAAACTGTTTATGTCACGGATATAAATTGCAATTTTAATACTAAACAAAAACTAGTTAAGCAATATTTTAATCTAGATTTGCTATTAAGACTATTAGTTACAGATTTTTTGTACATTATTAATATTTTATAAAGTTTCACGCAAACCGTAGGTAGGTATACATTTTTTACTAGTTATCAAATATAGATTTGTGATCAAAATTATTAAGAGTACGACATGAAAACATTTACAAAATAATCATTTTGTGCTTACCATTTGTCGACTGAAAAGGCGTTACTATTGTACCAAAAAAAATTAAAAAAGATAAGTACTACCAAAAATTTTTAGCCGCAAAATGAAAAGTTATAAGTGCACACACGTAGACAAGGCAATTATACAAAGCCGGCGCTGCCTGGTACGGCCCGAATCGGCTCATATCGTGTGTACAGCATGTTTTTTTTTCTCTCATTAAAAAGTTAGACACTGTTCCTAATTTCTGAAAATTGCAAGACATCGTATAGTCTGCTTTAATAATCAAAGACTATAGATACAAGACCATGAATGTTTTTATTAAAATAAATTAAAAATTACTGCATCATGAAGTTAAGGAGTTAATTTTTAATTTCAAAACTTCGAAATGTTTACAGATTAACTAGAAAATATTCTAATTTTAACTACAGTACTAAAGTGTATTTACTTTTTTCATAATTATGATTATAATTTTATAAAATTATATAAATACCTAATTATATTTACTAATAACTGAAACCAATAAACCATTATTAAAACGTATTCGTAATTTGCATTATACACCGCACGTGTGTATGCTCGCGTGATCTCAGTGTATTATCAAAGAATGAAAGAGTTACTTAAAATAATATAGATATAACATAAATATACAGACTAATAGAATCAGTTTGAATTTGCGTTAAGTACCACAAGATCACGTATGTGACAGTTATAAAATATTATATAATTTTTTAAAAATCACATAAGAGTTTAAATATGTTTTTATCTTATAAAACTAGATCCCATATACAATAAATAAAAAAGAAATAAGACCGATAACAGAGCCATTAAATCACAATTAATTTATTTATGTAATATGTATAGCTAAGGTCTTAAGGTTGGTAACGCGTCTCCTAGATCCCCGGTATTGAGAATGTCCATGGCTGACGCTAGTCACTCGAATCAAGCGAACTATTTGCTCGTTTGGCCTCCTATGATATATAAAAAAAGTAATAATAAGAGAATTTCAAACTATTTAATGGTATGACTTAGAGCCTACGCCTACCATTGATAATATTTGTTTTGACATATCTGTAATTTAATCTATGAGTAAAATGTTTGGGTAGTGCACGAGTGCGATGTATCGTGTCTAATGAATCACAACCCCAAAAAGTTCCTAACCCCAATTAATACTGTGCGCCTCTGATCGATATTTTTAAACGTTATTAGCATTCTTTGGATTTAAAACTAACCTTCGTCAATTATATTCATATATCATTGATAAGCATTGGAACTCATTCCTTAAAAATCCTTTTTTTATATAAAGCCTATCTAATGGATTGCAGACTGGCTATCAGAATCGAATATTTGTGTCTATCTTTTGCAAAGCGAAAGAGCTCCGCGGTAATAACAATCCCCATCCATTCTTTAATATTTTGAAGTGACAGCATACGATGACACCAATCATCTAAGACAATGCACATTTAAAAACATTTTTAAATTGTTACATTCTTACAATAATTATACCTTTACCAACCAAACAAATTATACCTGTGTAGCAGGCATTTCTTTCATGACTCATTTCTCACACCGAATATGTTACAAAAGTTACGAGATTTTTTATATTTTGTCCAAACAAACGGACACATTTTATTATTTGTACCCTTAAACGTTGCTGTTACCTGCATGTAATGCTTTTATTATATCTACATTTGTTTTGTATTTCCGTGCTTTAAGAAAGGTTTTTTGAAATTCCAATATGTGTTCTTTGTAATTTGAAGATGACTCTTTTGGTATTAGTCCCCTTATGTAGTGCTGTTAAAACTTATTTTGTTATTATTACACCTAAGAACAAAAATAAGGTTTAACAGACCAATCTAAGGGGACTAATGAACTGCGGCACATCCACGCTCAATAAAATAAATGCAAATTTATATAAAAAATAATGCTTTTGTAGTCGGTTAAGATGTATTTTTCATTCCAAAAATAGATATATTTCTAAATTAACTACAAATGAAGTTGTAGGGATATTACCACGTCCTATATACATATTTTTTAAAACATATTCCCGAAAGGATTACTTTTTCCTTCAATTACCGCTATTAAATTAAAATAATAACCTTAACTTTCCTGTTTAGGTCACATAAAGTTGGTATTATTTTCTCCTATAGTAAGTAATAACAATCTTTCAAAACTTTCAAGATAAAATCGTCATAAGCATTCCACACGTTTACCGAATCCTATAATATTCTTTATAACCAGCTATACTTGACACACCTCAACCCCTTTCCTCTATAGAACAAAAGACGTTCGACGAGAAATTACCCAAAAGTTGAAGGTCTAAATAAAACGGTGAGGTTGCTATAAAAATTGCGTGATACATTAACACATGACCTCAAGACAAGCCAAACCGAAACCACGTACTGGGAAATGCTAATGTTCGATCGTAATCTAACCCTTAAGGCGTAAGCCGGACCACGCATACTTTCCCCCAAAGTATCTGATAACCTTTATTCCCACTATAACTTGGGCTACCACACAAATCTCAGTCGCTAAGACTTTAGCTGAGGAAGGAGTTCTTGTTCCTAGATCAGAGGTCTCAGTAAATCGGTTGACCGACATGCGAGCGGCTGAAATATGTGTAGTGACGTCACATTTATGTCAGTCAATCCATTAATGCCCTTATCTGAACTTCCGACCGTGTTACGTAAAATGCGTTTATAGGATTGGAACATGACATATTCAGATTCCGTTTGTTCTAATTTCCAATTTGACTTTTGTATAAATTACAACATATAGGCGTTAATTATACCTACAATTATTCTTACAAAAATCCTATCTAAACATTTATTTTTTATTTCTAAATAATAACTGTACAACGTAAGAAGTAGGAAAGTAATAATGTGGCACAAGTAAATTTTGTTCTTATTAACGTATGTCCAATAAATAGATAAAATAACAGATAAGTTTCATGAACAAAAAGAAGATTAAAAAATTTCGACATTCGTAAAAAGAAATTGTCTATGGTAAGTCTGCATGTGTCATAAATGTATATTGTATTTGTTATCCGTTCGTAGAAACAAGATGTGTGGACAGTAAAACCCAGCAAAAACACAGGTAGATTATTCTTTGTTTTTAATGTTTCAACGGGCGATGTTTACACCTTATTACGGTACATTTGGACATAAAATTTCTATGAACAGCATAATTTTAGTACTTCGAATTTTGTACAGGCAAACGTTGGTATTTAACAGACGCGGAATAAAAAGGTTTATTTTGGAAATAGAAATTATATACTTTCATTATTTGCCAATTAGATAATTCGCGTATAATAGTAAGATAATTTTTCATTTGACTTTATCCAAAAATTAATCACAGAGTTAATACTGTTTTATAACCATTATGTTCCCCTGATTAAATTTCGGATTATTTTTTATTATTTTCAATGTAAAAAAGCTCACAACGCGGTGTAAAATGCTGACTTTAAAGTCAGTTGAATACTGCATTTCCCCCATATCTATTAACAAGGTATGCAACTAACGACCGTAAAAATAAACCGCAAGGTAATATAAAAGCAGTGAAATGTGGAAACATTGAAAATTTCGGCGCTTATCAGACGAAGTTAACTTTTATTTTCACCGCCCGAGGCGGTCTTGTATGAGCACGGATACACCACAGACTTTGTATTATTAGATTCGGTATTCATTGTTTTTATTTTACCTTTTCGTAGAATAATAACAGTTATAGACTACATAAACTAATAACAGTTTTATTACAAAATCCTGTTAAACCATTTTGTAGATAATAATAAAATTATTCGACACTCGGTTGTTACTCGCTCTTAACTGGAACAATTATCGCTAGCAATGCTGTGTATAGAGTAAGAAAGTTTATCATACGATGGGGTTATTTGTTTGTTGAACGCGCTAATATCAGGAACCGCTTTTCTGATTTGAAAAATTCTTTCAGTATTGTATAGTACATTTATTGAGGAAGGCTTTAAGTTATACTATGTTTTCAAAAAAAATAAGAGATCCTTACTAAAATGCCAATAAAGTGTAAAAATCGAAATGATCGCCAGGGAAGCCATTGGCAGACGCTAGTAATAACATAAAGGAAATAAAATAAAAGACTATGGTCTCTAAAATGCCTTGTCTATGAATTCTAAATTCGAACGTGATCGCACGCAAGCTTATATTTACGGCGGGTATTTTGGCCGTATGTTCTCACACGTCACCGATACACATCTGATTCATTACCGTGCTCTATGGTCATATCCTATAGTCTAATATACTGAAGATAAATTTAAACTGTTTTGTAAAATCACGTAAGACATTTTGATAGTTTAGCGCAAGGTTATCGTCCCATTTACTAAACGTGTTATTTATTTAGAATTAATTAATGAACTAAGTTTGCTTGAAATTATCAAATAATCACCTACATTACTTCTAGCTTAGCTTCGCTGTTTCCTGGGCAGTTCAAGTATGGAAAGGCAGTGTATTTTTAAATAGGTAAACAAAACACATGAAATAGAAAAAAAGTTCAAACTATGATATTTTTGTAAGAATTTAGCATACATAAGCAGGCCCATATGAATAAAAAACTCACTTGAGTACCTTAAAGTTAGTGCAGTGCCAAACTAATCTAAGTGGTTCGCTGGTACAACTTGGCAGACAAGTGGGAGTTTCTTTTTTCACTTTTCAACGTTCGCTGAACTTCAGCCGGTGATATGAACATAACATGCATGAGGGGTTTGCATAGAGCATGTAATTATAGAGCTAACTGATTTTCTCAGTGATATTGGTTTATATTTTTGATATTATAACTAGATTATCTAATACTTGTCACATAAGATAATATACAAAAATATAGCGAACCAATCTTAAAAGATAGATATATGTCGTCATAGACTTTATGTTTGACATTTTTAAGACGAATGTTACGCAGCACACGCAGTAAAAGCTCTCAAAGGGAATAAATTTCCCAACATTTTTCATTGATTTCTTATTTGTATCGTGATACAGTAAAACCTATAAGCGTCCAGGAAGTTAACAAAATGAAATGTTCGATACCTTGTAAAAACCTTTTAGACTGACAGACAAGCCTTAATCTTTACAGATAAAAAAATTTGTTTGCATACTTTTATACTGTAGCTGACACTTTAAAGATATTTACCGAAATGTCTATGACATGGAAAACTAAGTCAAAATTACGACTAAAATCATGTAATACACGACATGAATTATTTTATTGTTATATTTTGCTTATTTAATATTATACTCAACTACTCTATACGCTATAGACTACAGGGAAGAAGGCAATAATGAAACAATAAAGCTGCGTAACTACAAAAGCTCATAACATTCATTTCTATATTTCATCTACTCTGTGAGTTCACAAGTCAAGAAAAGTGCAGCGTCTAGGTGAGACCGAAGTATTCATGTCTTCTGCTTCAACGCCCATCCACGTCTTACAACGTTTCAGCACGAATATAACATAAATTATATCTCCATTTTTTGCACTAAAAATGTTTTAAAGAAAAAATGGCCACATTAAATGTAATACAAAAATAAATAACTCATAACAGGTATGAGTTATTAGCTTGACTGTGGTGAGACTACTTTTATACATCTAAAAAAAGATTCGCAATAAAGTTAGGTATACAATAGTAAGAGGTACAAGACTTATGAATTAAGAGCAATCACAGAGCAACAATAAAAGGATTCGCTTTATTAAATACTTAGTCTGTACCAATCAACGGTCTATAACAAGTAAATTCAATCCTAATTCGAAATTCAAAACTTTTAATTCCTTGCATCGTTATCGGCATAATCTCATACATCACCCCGAATTACCCTTACGTGTGTGCCATTAGTATGTGGCTATCGATAAAATCTGACCTCAGCTAATAAAGCGCGTATAAAACACAGCTTTCCACCGACTTTTCGGTAATAACGCTTTTCAACTTGATTTATACCTTTGAATATGTTTATTTGTGAAGGTGCGTGGTATTTCGTACAACACTGTAATTTATATTAAAGGCACTTAATTGTGAACAATACATTTTGTCGCTTTGGTTTAATTTCGGTGAAGTTTTTGAGAGCTCTACTATTATTCTTCACGAA
This sequence comes from Hebomoia glaucippe, assembly GCA_025727935.1. NCBI lineage: Eukaryota > Metazoa > Arthropoda > Insecta > Lepidoptera > Pieridae > Hebomoia > Hebomoia glaucippe. The sequence continues at coordinate 1,484,156 of JAOSYY010000015.1, forward strand.
ATATTTTGTAAGCTTAATTTTCTTTTAGGTGTTCCTTATTATTAGGAGAAATCTTACTGGGACCTAAGTTTGAATTTCTTGGTAAGTATTATTTCAACTTGAGCAGAAGGTTCCATGATTTTTCGGTCCATTAATAGCAGTACATGACCAGAACAAAATGATATTTTATCCATTTCTCAGTATCTTGAATATATTTATGGAAAATAAAGAAATAGAGCCTGGGCAAAAATAACACCTTTATACTATAAGGTAAATGCCAGATCGTTTCCTCTATGGGATACTTGGGGTGTTGTATCACTATGTAAGAATTTTATCCTGTATCAAAATATTCATAGATTATTAAATAGATCAATGTTATTCGAACAACCGCTAAAATCATTTCCTTAAAGACGTACTAAGCACATTTTAAGCAGAGGCACGCATAGCCCACTTATGGCAACTAAATGCCCATTTGCCACAAATAAAGACCACGCGATCCACCAATTAATATTAACTTCGTATGATTTTCTATATGGGCTTGTTCACACGAATTAATTCATCATATAATGGTCGTCATTTGACTTTCTTAATAGTAGATTAATAATTTTAAAACATTTAACAAATGATAAAGAATAGACCCCAATTTAAAATCTTTTTTTTTTTCTTCTCGATATTTTAAAAAGTATATCGCATTGAAACAATTACTGAGACGAAATAAATGTCTTAAACTATTTCGTCGAATTTCAACGACATAAATATTAATAATATAATTGTATAAAAGACATAAAAAGTAATTAAAATCAAACTTGCAAAAATTATATAAGAGAAAAAATCATTTCTTCATGCATTTTGAAATTAGTATATTAGAAAGCATTATGAAAAGTGTTAATCTTTCCACATATCATTTACACTTATCAGCCTCACTGTGAGAAAATTTTAAGTATTGTCTTAGTTATACCTTATGAACCTTTTAATATATATATATATATATATATATATATATATATATTAAATATTATGTAATTTTAACGTCAATAATCGCGTATTCATCTTTTTTGAAAGATATTTGGTATCCGAATCTAATTATACTTCATCAAAATATGTTTTGTTATATATATTTTGTTTTGGTATATACCAATATATATATTTTTACATTTTAAAAATGTGATGTAATCTTTAGAACTTGAATGATAATCATATTGTAATTCAATTATTTTCGTTTTTTTTTGGGAATCACAAAAGCCATCACGTACCAACAGAAAAAAAAATGCAATAGATTTTAAATTTTCTCAATGATTATTACATAGGATAATGATTATATTAAACAAATTAATTACTAATAATACATTAGCAATCACCTCTAATCCTCTTAATCCAATAATTATAAAATATTTTTTTTAATCCTATGTTTTATGATTGAAAATATACCAAATGTTTGATTTAAAACTTTATTATACTTTTGACAATAATGTTTTAGTTACTAGAATCAATTTTATTTTTAGTTAATGTATAAAACGTAATACCTGTAAATTTCTGTATTGTTATATACTTTCAAGTAGTTAGCTGAGATTAAAAACAGTGCGAATTAAAGAGATTTATACGAAACAAAAAATAAACGTAGCGTAATATGTTTAATACAATAGGGTAATTTCATATCATAAACTTACCTCGACAACTAGCTATAGTACATAACAGAACGCCGCCACCGCCCGCGTCCGTCTGAAGTATTCTTTCCCAGAATATTTTATTGCTCTCGGTCATTCAATGAACTCATCTGATAGAATAAGGAGATTATCTCCCTACAATCAGAGCTTACCAGATGTTCCACATTCTACGAAGCTTAACTCAAGCTGACCTCGCATAGCACTACGAATACTGGTATTTAATAAACTAAATTACTATTTATGTTTTTCAATATTCGAGGAGGGTATCTGATTGTTTCCACGAAACTGTAGGTATTAGGAAAACTACATAATGTGGAGTAGGCGTCACGTATGTAGGTATTTGTGTGACATGTGTGTGGTGTATGTGGGATATCGCGGGTGGCGGGGGTGCCGGCGAGGGGCACTGAGGGGGGCGCGTGTGTGCGCAGGGCGGGGCCGAAGGCGGACCCGTGCTAACGCCAAGCCCGGCTCGGCAGCGCTCCGCAGTCCGCACCGTTCGCCCGACGTCTTCGTATCGTGCGTTCGTCCCGGCCGCTAGCTCATTCCGCGCCCGCGAGTCGACCGCGTCGCACGTCCGCGTTAACGCTTACATCGATACAGTGCTGTGCAGTGCTTGCTTTGACATTCTGAGTGATGCGAACGTCGTCCGGGAACACTATCTGAGCGAAAGGGTTGTGCAACGGGCGGAGGGCGGCGCGAGACCGCGCTTGCGCCTGCCGGCACGATAAGCCGCGACACCACACACGCGTCCGCACCGGCACGCGCGATGGACGACAAGCCGACAGCCGGCGAGGAGCACTACAGCCTCCGCTGGAATAACCACCAAGCGCACCTGCTGCGCTCTTTCGAAGCCCTACTTCACGCAGAGACTCTTGTGGACGTTACGCTCGTTTGTGCCGAGCGCCGCGTACGCGCGCACAAAGTTCTACTCGGTGCATGTAGCCCGCTTTTCCGTCGGATATTCAGCGAGAATCCCTGCAAACATCCGGTGATCGTGCTCAAAGACTTCCAAGGATGGGAAGTACAAGCTGTCGTAGATTTTATGTACCGCGGAGAAGTTTCAGTGGCGCAAGAACAGCTCGGTACTGTGATACGTGCAGGAGAGTCGTTACAAGTGCGGGGTTTGGCCGACCAAGAGGTGGCGGAAGCTGTCGAGTCTGAAAGATCACCTGTTGGAAGTCCTCCGACCGGCCCGGCAGCAGTATCACCGCCAGCGAGTCCACACAGTCCACAGCCACGTCGCAAACAAGCAAGACCAAGGCGACGTTCAGGAGAATCTGACACGCCAGAAAATTTGTCGATGAGACGGTCCCCTAGCGGCCTCAAAGCGGTACGGCTATCCAGAGGACGATCTCCACATAAACAAGAACCTGAGGAGCCAGAAGCTGAAGCACCACCTCCTCCAAGAATGTTCCCACCACACCAGGACATGTTCCCGCCTGTACCACCGCCCGGTGTTTCAGCACTTTCACTGACACCTCCACACAGTGAGTATTTTTATTAATTGAATAGATGTTTTAGAATTTTCCATCAATACAAAATATCAATAGTAATCAATTCATAACAATTTTAAAAGGCTTTCCTATTTTCCAGTAATTTCCTAATATAAACTTAATTCAAACTTATTTACGTTAGCGTACAATAATTATAAGATAGAAAGGGAGCGGCTGCATAATTATGATTAATTAAGTGATAAGAAATGAACTACCTAATAGCTCGCTGTAGAGCTTGAGCCCAAGGTGCTAATAGGAAAATTGTTTACAATGGAATGCAACCAAATTTAATTATTATTTAACAAGTTAACTATTAAGTCAACATGGAATCCGAATAGAAAAAATGTATTTCGACACTCGCATACATATTACCTGCAGGTAGCTTAAAAAATGGAGGTCGATTCCACAATGCCGTTGTGGATGAACAATTGCTGAAATAATAAACAAAATAATTACAAAAACTGACCTTGTTCGGTCTTTGTCGAATACAATTTCTTATTTATTTATACTAAACGCTTATATATTTTTATCGCTACAAAAAGTCTTACAAGACTTTGATGGTCAGCTGAATATTCTAAATTTAAAACGCGTTTAACTTTTTTCTAAACTGAATCTTATAAGCTTTCTCTTCTCACAATTTTTAATCGTCAACGTAACTGGTCTTTATATATTTTACCATATAATATAAGAAAATGCAAAATTACGATTACTTAATACGAATTGATTAACTATGATAACTTAATGGCCAGATATCGATAAGTTTATCGATTTATTAAATCACATGTAGGCTTAATGATTCGATTAGTTCGATATCGAGTGTTAACCGGAACCTTTCACAGATAAATTAAGATCACCCATTCATGTGTCGATGTCTTATCGCAGAGAGGTTTAGCCTGGCGTATAGCCTTCATATGTCGCAAAGTGACTACAAACATTCACTCTTCCTGTGATCTACGTGGAAAAATATATCTTGTTGAGTGACATAATTTGTTTAATATAAGCTATATTTTATAGGTACTGAGCAAGTTTTATCTTATTACTATCTCCGTATTTTAGATCACTTTGGTTATGCCAACGTTATTTATTTGTTACGAACAGTAGCGAGTTTTAAGCTTATTTTTTTTTTTATTTTAGACAAAAACAAAAAATGACAAGCTTGCAGGCTACACTAATAATCTAAAATGTTCTTTGTCTTCTCTAAATGAGTCTTATTTTCAAATTCTACATTTAGAGATAACTAAATTGAAACTCACTCTCATTAATTCATACAATATCATTAAGTATTTGTAGGCTGTTAATATAACAGGCGCCAACGTCAGTTTGGATATTTGTATAACAATTTTACATGCATGCACTCCTTAACGTGTGTCAGTGCATATTTTATACATGGCTAGACGCCCAGTTCTCACTGCATTTTCTATTTGTTAACTGGTTTTGAAATTGTACTGATTGTTTTGGTTTGATTAATTAATTTCGATTCAAATCTGTACTTAACTAACACGCTTTTACATTTTGTATCAACACTCTGGTTATGTTACAGCCTGTATTGCATCTTAGGCAATTAGACTTTTTTTATAATTTTAATCCTTTTCGAGATGTAAGTTGAGTTATAGAAAAAATTTCAAATAAAAATTCATCTGTAAAAAGTCGATATTAGATATATTTTATTTATTATTATATATAACAGATTAAATAATAGATAACTTTTACCTAGGAAACGCCTTTAGCCTAGGAAGGCATAAGTCCTATTTGTATCTAACTAATCTAAAAATTAGTTCTTGCTAAAGTTTCACCATAAATTATATTTTATTGTTACCCCAGTTTCACGTATGTGTTGAGTGCTTGATTGCGTCATAATAGTCGTTGCTCGTAGTGAAGGGTTGCACGCAACGCGTAGGGAAACTAAACACGAGGGGAGTTTCCGAACGTTTCCGCACTTGTCAATTTCATTCCAAATTTGAAAACTTAAAATACCGATTTCATTTGTTTAGAGCCATATATAAGCTTTTTTTGTGGTGCTATTAGCCTTTTTCGGTGCACCGACACATATACATATACTTAATTGATATCCACATATGTACTAGTTTAATGGAAATATTGTGTCTAATATGACATATAAAATTTCCTATTTTTCTGTAATTTTAATTAAAGCTGAAAGCGCTCACCATAAATTTTTAATATAAAGAAATGCAATAGAACTTCAATAGAAGTCAATTATAATAGTCATAATAAATTATTCCCGTAGAACTCGCTCTAATGTAGGCTATATTATAATTGTTTTCAGAATATAATCGTTTTTCATACCATTTCTATAAACAAAGGCTCCAAGCGATTTCGTATGGTTGATGGGCATAATTTTAATAATATTTTATTGTTTCCTTCGCCGTGTGTGATGAGAGCTTGATTACGCTTAATGGTGGCGTAAATGTAATGAGGGGTTGAGTTGACTACTAGCAATCACAGCGCGTCCGCCGGCTTCCTCATTGTGGCCACTTCGAGTCGTCAAGTAATTCGAAATTTGATTTTCCCGCTCATTTTTTCATTAGTATTTATGACGATGTAATAGCAAACATTACTATTATTAGGGTATAAATGTTAAACCTTGTCTATTGTTTTGTTTTTAAAATCGACGCTCATAAATTGCAAAGTACTTTTCGTGTGTGGGATTTATAAAATGCAATGACGGTAATGAACTTGGAAATAATAATGAATAGAAAAACTCTTTTAAAATAATTAAATGACCAGATTTTTTCGTATTATATAATATATGTGTAGTAATATAAATGATATACTTATGTTTTTGTTAAATGAATTGTTCTCAAATAACAAATTTAACGCGTCGCGAGTGAGCATGTAGAATCTTTAAAGTTATATTAATTTTGAATGCCGTTGTTACCAACATCGAAAAGTACCAAGAAAACTCATAATATACTCTTTCATTACCATATTGATGTTTTAGCGATTTATAATCAATTGTTAACATAGATTCAATGGACACGCAAGGCCATACGATCGGGCACACAACCTTGCAGGGTGTAAGAAAAAACAGAAAAAAACGGAAAACAACGACATTGACACGAAGACGTTGCGCGCACGCAAGGGTGACTAGGATACATGCTTCTAAGAAATTTTGCTTTAACAGAGTAATTAACTATAGAAATTTCAATATTTGGGTTCCTGATATAAAGCAATGTTTATATCTGAAATAAAATAAAGGTTTATTGTTATCAATTCAAATTTTCGCCATTTAACAATCTGTCTTAAGTTAATTTAAACTATCTAAAACGATGTTTTTTAAATAATATAACTATTTAGATGAAATATATCTGAAACAATGATAAGTACAATAATTATAATAATAACATTTGTTTCATATAAATTATTTACCTAATGAATCAAAGTACTAATAGATGCCAAATGTAAACTTAAGCTTTACTTGTAAATTTCAGCTTAATTTAAAAAATAATGCAAATCGAAATATAAACAGGAATGGTCACCCTATTCTAAGATGGTAGTGAACACTGCGCCTGCGCATTTACATTCAATCGACACCGTTTGTCAGTGGCCTACTTACACTTACCGTTTAAAACTGCCCTTTGCATACCCTACTAATGTCATGTAGGTACAAATTATGCCTGTATAGAGGCATGCTTCTGTCCAGGCCTGTAAATTTATGTCAATCACTGTCACTACTGTGTCATGAATTGATTCATGAAATGAAGCATAGGTTCAGAGCCGTGACGTTGATATCTGTATAGATAACACTATTTTTCGATTTCCTGTCTGCTCTTACGAGGCCTTAATAAGTAATAAAAGATAGTATTTTATGCGTCGGTTTTTATTAAATACAAGTAATGATTTGCGAATCGAAAATAATATCTACGTTATTTCTTTTTTAATCAGACCGTATTAGATTCTTCTTACATTTCCACTTATAGTTTTCTTATATATAAATTAATCAACTGAAAGGTGGCCCTTTAACTAACAATGGTTCAAATTAATGTTATTATTTTTAATGTGAAAATTATACGCAACAAACAAAACGTATGTTGATCGTAGCCAGGCTAATTAAAACAACGTTAGTCTATTGTGACATAACTGGTATTATTTTTTGTTGGCGCCACGATACACACGTGTCAGTTTAATTACATACATCTATAATTACAATGGTTTTGTACCATTTACATACACACACACACACAATATTAAATACAACGTAGTTAGACGTGTTTACATAATATACAATAGATAATTAATTAATGTTTTTTGGTTAGAGATATAAAAAACTGCTCTCGTTTAACAATTACCATTCATTAATGAGTTTCAGGGAAAAGAGGTGTCCTTAGCGACTAAATCTAAAGCAATAGAGGCTTGAAACAAACTGGAAGGGATTTCAATCAATGATTAGAATTAAAAAGGTTTTTTATTATTACATTTTTGGAAACAATATTATAAAAGTCACAAAATGACGTGCAGGATCATCAAATATCTAAAAATAAAAATCAAACAGTATCTTAATCATAAGAAGAATATACGAAAAACCTGCAAATTTTAGTAATATTTCGTTTATTGAATAGATTTTTATTTCTTTGTATATATAGAACCAGTGTTCTGTAGTTTTATTGCTCTATACCTATGAATTTTTAGCTCAAATCATAAATTCGGTTCACCCTTATCACAAAGACAATCAATACGATGCGTAATGTTCTGCGTTGTTTAAGAGAGACTGGATCGTAAAAGTCTAGATAACACGCTGACATTAATCGGCCGAAGCTTATTTAGGCTTAACATTCATGAACGATTTAAGGCCAAATCGTTTAGACTTTTTTCGATAAAGAGGAATTTGAAATGATTTATTTGTTAAATGTGTATAATATAATAATATTAGGATTGTGATTGTTTATGGAATAGACTAAAATTGCACACTTATGTACCTAAAAGTTGAAAAGTGCGAATCAAGCTCATTTATTTGTTCCATTTGTTGCTCAAGATTTGTTAAAGATGGGTAGGTAGTCAGATTGTATTTCCTAACCAAAAGGAAAAATACAAATAATCACAAGCAAAAAGATTTTACGATGAAATGTGTATGAAAAAAATTACTGTACTTTTTAGTCTGATAGCAGATGGTTCTCGGACTAACCATGATTCTGTATTGAAAGGATAATTTAAAACAAAAACATATTTCGCACAAAACCATTTGAAAGATGCCTAAGACTAGCCGTAGCTTTCTCTTAAATAGGTCTCACATAAGAATGAGTGGGCGTTTCGTTTTACGGTAGTGTTACAATAATTTATTTGAGCATTTCTATCAGTTGTACCAGTGTTCGAGAATGGTGTCTAGATCCATATTTAGAACGTGCATTTACAATTTTTCCGCAATGTTTAATTTATGGTGACGTCATATTGACATGGAAATTGCTAGCTACTGTTTCTTGGTCTTCGAAAATATATTATGAACTAGGTATTTTAAGAAATAATCAGTTAAAAATGACATAGACGAAATCTACATTTTCAATCCACTAAAGGTTCACAAAATATACATAACCCCTTGACGGATAAAAGTTATTACTCAACTCTGTATTAATGATCATGCAATATTCTTTATTAAATGTGGATTTTAGCGGCCTGCGTCCTTATAGTTCCGTTCACTGGATAAGTTTATATTCAAACTAGTGGCTACCTGTCAAGTTTTGGAAATGAATATATTAACCGTTATTCATATTACCTTTAGTCTCAGACACCTGAAAAAAACTCGAATACACTCTGGAACACTCAAGTTCTTTCTACAGTTTAGATTCGGTACAAGTGTGGTACACAGTTTGACTGGTACATGAGTCAGTACACCTTACACTATATAGAGGTGTCATAGTTTCGGATCCCCCTAAAAGTAACAAGCTTATTTTTACCAAGACTAATTTGTACGTATTCTATAAGTTTCATAAATGAATTAATAGTTGAAAATTGCAATTGACGATCCATGAATATACACAAATTCGAATAACATGATAAATATAAATAATATAATATTAAAAAACTGAGAATGTCAATAAGCAAGAAAGCCACAAACAACCTTGTAAAACACGATTCAGACGCCTAGAACTTCCTTTAAAATTAGACTACCATACTTCTGTTCTTTATACTTCCATAACCTTAAATCACTAACGACAAAACGTCGTCTATCAACTAAGTATACGACTTAATAGTGTTCACACAATTTTGTGCTATTATTTGTCACCAAACTTTATATCGCCATTAGTAAAACCTCAGAGATGTTCATATCTGTCAATTACGCAAATCACAACGATTTTCCGGTATTATACATCGTTTACCTATTGTGACACAGACGTGTGAAAACGAGCCGCAAATTAACTTTAAATCATTGCCCTTCATTCCATATGTAATTGAAACATCCGCAGACACGCCACTATTTGAAAATTAAAGAATTTTCTGAGACTGTGCGCAACTAAATTAATATGGTCTCTGATTGTATTAAAGTACATTTTATTCAATACATTGTTTGCAAAAGTTTGTGGTTTTTTATTCAAAGTTAATTGCCACATTTGTATAAACGCGCTTCTATATTACGCATTGAACTGACCGAATACATGATCCTAAAATTACCATGTATATAGAAGGCCTTATCTGACACATACAGCTAATTGGTTGATGTGAGTCAAGTTTAATGCGTGTATAGTAAATCATATGTTTTACGATCTTGCTATGTTATCAATAAAATTGAAGGTTGACTTTGCGTACAAGCAATTTATTTCGTACTACAAAAATCCTTAAAGAAAGCATTCAAATCAACTTTAGTAATTGTTTTATATTTATTAATTTTTAATTCACAAGACTTTCATTATAAATTGAAATTGTAACGAGTTTGCAATTTAAACTTTTTATCGCAGTATATGATGTAGGTAGGTAGTACAATGCAAAACCCTAACACAGCATGGCAGCATAGTATATAACAATACTGTGTCATTTAATTAGCAGATATGGATTAACGATCACCGTGTGCACACCAAACAATCCACACGAAAAACATATTCGGAAAAGAACATTTATTCCGTAAACCCAAATTTGAAACGAAAGTAACTCGACCTGCTTATGCAAATCCACAATAGTAAAATTACATAGTTATTTGTTCAGATCTCATGCCATATTCCCATCACGCAACCGGATCTCGAATCACACATTAGATTTAATTTTATACGAATTTAATAACAAGTGAGATGCGGCCATTGTTCAGCATGAGCATGTGAAAAAACGATTTTTTGTTAGTGATAAAGAGGTGCCGACACAGTTCGAGATTGATGTGCAAGTACCCGCTGTGAGGCGAGCGATATAATTAATATCCATAATCCATTCCTTACACAGAGTTCCCTTTCACTCGATATTGCGATACCAGTAGCCATGTATCGTCATATTCCGAAACCAATTCCGTTAAATCTGAATGAATGGAACGAAATAAGATCACGAGTGAACTGAAGCACTGACCGACACGAAAAGATCTCCCAGCGATAAACAGAAAAAAGCCAAAAAAAGTACATGTCATGCAGCGTGTGCTAGACAATTTCACGCCGGCCATGGGAATGCGACGAATCGGCTAAAAGCAATTAAATCGAAATGCTACCGAAAAAAGTTCAATTGACACGTGAAATCGTCGAGCGAGCATTGTGAGCGAATCTTTTTGATTTCGTTCACTTGATCTTCAAATGAACGAAGTGATTGAAATTTTGACAAAGTCTCCCCAATGCAGAATGCAGATTATATTTGGCTGACTTGAAACTTATTATTTGTAGATATTTATTATGACTATAACTGATTATTTAATACCTTCATTTTAAAAAATCTACGTCCTTACTTTTTCTTTTCACAACATGTTAAAACAGAATAATTTAATTTATCTTAACAAATAATTACAATAAACATTAATACGCACTTAAAATTTACGAATCCGTTACATTATAACGAAACAAACACTGTTGTAGCTTATGATTAATATCGTTTAAATAACCTTCTTTAGCAATAGTACTCTGTATATTATGTATTCATTACAGTTTATCGAATACATTAACAGTACCGTGATACGTTAAATAAATTTATGATAGTTCGCTTAAGACTTCGCCCACTGATATAAATTAATATTATACTATGTAGTCATCTGTTTTAATATTGGTCTCAATTGATTCCCTTCGACATTTATGTCAAGGAATTTTGTGTTTAATGACAGCAATTTATGGAGGCTTTTATAGCTAGCTTAATTCTCTTAAAATCATGAAATTTATAAGTCACATGTTATATGTATGACAATAAAAAACTTAAATGGTTTTGTGATTAGCAAAGGACTCAAACTGGGAGTTTGAATGTACTTTGCAAATCACAAAATCACTATTTACAAAAATATTATTCGCTGGATATTCTATATTACTGCAAAACAATTTTGTTTTTTGCAATTAAAAGTTAATGCTTAGCCGTCCTGAAAACATTTATTTTCTCGTAATTATTCAGAAATTATAGAAGAGTCGAATCCTTTTTTAGTATTTTATGTTTACTGCTTAGAGCAAACGCTATTATTCTATAGAAAATATTCACAAACAACTTTATAGTTCACCTACTTGGAGCTTAAAGTCCGAGACAACAAAACTTTTTAAACCAACAAAAAGCAGTGTTGTATTGAAATCAGATTACAATGTGGCCATCAAAAGTTTCGGTCACAAAGTGAACGAAACCACAGCTTCATTTATATGTCCACCTTAAACCGTATTTCGGCCCATATCAAATACAAGTATACTTAATATTTTGAGTTTACGACTAGCTGGAGAGTTTGTTGGTTACGTTGAGTGCGCTTATCTCACGAATTGCTGAATTAAATTTTAAAATTTTTTCATTGGTGAATATTCCGTTTATCGAGAAAAGGCATATGCTATACAGTATCACGCAACGATTAGTAGGAATGGAGCATCAATGTAAAATATTGCAAAAACTGGAAATAAATTTCCTTTTGACAGCGTCCGTTACGTGCACTACGTAATAAATAGATTAAAACAGTTATCAAATTTGTATATTGTCTTATATGGTGCGGTTCAACTAGTATCTACTAAAATTTTATTGTTTGCTTTTAATTTCCTAAACCTAATTAGGTGATAATCATTCTATAAAATGTTTGTTTCTTCAAAAAAATCGTAACTAATCGAAATATATTATGCCACTGAATTAGATTCATAGAATGAATGTCGATTCGTATCTCGATTTTGGACATAAGTAAAAGGTTGGTGAATGCTTCCCCCTTCTTTTAACCGTAAACTAACTTTAAATGTTCTATTGTCGAAGATAATTTTAAACTTTCTAACTTTGTATAATGATATCCAGGTGATTGTCAATAATGTGAGGTTTGATGACAATTTATTTGCAAGTTATGTAGCTTATTAATAATATTTACTATTTTTTTTGGAAGGTACAAGTAACGTTACATAACATAGGTCTGCTATATGAAAGAAATCACATTTCTAACAATCAATATACAATGTATCATTTGCTGCCAGCAAGAAATTCGAAGCTCATAATTTTGCAACACTACTAAGTATTTGGCAAATGTCATTACCTTCCAAGTATAATTACAAATGACAGATAGTAAGCACGTATGAATCACATTGTGAGTCAGAGAGAATCACGTCTGTGGTCAACCACACACGTAAACAATTTTGTATCAATGTGTTTTTTGTGATACCAATTCATAGCGTCTATTGAAGAACAGTTCTTAGAAGCAGTTTTAATATTCTCACTTCTAATATGATCATAGTTTTTAGGATTCCGCACGTAAATCTATGACTTGTTACAAACTTTAAACAGCCACTATGTTTTTCTGAAATGTTTACTGTCTAATATTTCCACAGAATACATATATAATATACAAAATATATATAAAGTAAGTTGCGGTATTGTTTGTTTTAATTGTATTACGTTAATATTTATTCCATTAATGCAAAATTAGAATCAAGAAGTCATAAAAATAATAATATAAAAACTTTTACAGATGCGATAAAAATTAATTAAACTATATAGTTACGAAACAAATTATGTCTTATTACAACTAAAATAAAAAAAAAATTACAATCGCAACCACGGGGACAATCCATTTGAAAACCATTACCCTCTTTCGTCACTTGATTAATAATATTCGATATATCTAACGGACATTTGCGAAATGCTATACTTAACTACACAATAATTACATATTTGTCATAACAAAGGCATGGTTGTAATTAGGTCTACTTTCAATTCATCAACTATAATTGCATAATGTAAGATAATATTATGTATGTGAACATGCGTTACGTATATGTGATGTAATTAATTAAATAGCCTGTGGAAATGTATGGACTAACAGAGATCTTGGATTAAATCTCTAATGGATTTTAATTGTATTAGGTCTCTTTCGTACAGCAATAGTTAACTATTGCATTCTGATTAAAAGATAATTGCCGAACGATTTTTTCGTACGGTACGAAATACATTTGTTAATATTTTGAAATGATCGTTCAGAGACAATTAAATTTTGTTATATGCAACAATAATTAAAGTATAAATTGGAAAATCTGCTTTCACACTTAGTTTCCTTAACTCAAGCTGAAAAGTTATTTTTTATTCGGTATTTTCTCGGAACGTAATTTACTCACCAGCCTCAAAATTGTATGTCATATTGTATTGAAAAACCCCTATCGGATATCTGTTTCCGATAAGAAGTGACGCTCGGAAGACTTTCCGAAATATTTTAGACTAAAATATTTTTACAAACTTGTCATTTCGAGATTTATCAAGTCCTTTACGATAAACATTTCCGACATATGTTAATGATCTGACAGAATTTCGAAATTCGTATATCTGCAATGGAAGTCGATTAAAACCGTAAAAATTATGTGTGAATTAAATTTATTACCAATATTCAAATATATTATCAATATCCTTAACTCTTAACATAAATACATAATATTTTATTTATCTCCACAACATCACCGCTATACAATTCACTTCCGCGGTCTGCAACTGAATTGTGTTTTTGTAATTCACTAAAAAGATATTTAATTTTTCATCACAATACACTGTCTACAGTCTAATTTCACACATCGAAATGTATTTTGTTTACTTGGAGAAAGGTATGAACGTAATCGTGGTTCGTTGTATCGATTTTTATTTATTTGTATCGCGGCAAATCGATTCTGGCCACAATCGTTTTGGCGCCTATATGATTACATACGTAACGGAAGCGGAGGATTGGAACGGGCAATAATAATATCACAGATAACATATTTGCGGCGTTAATGTTGCGGTTACGGTAAAAAATATTTCATTGAGTCGCTTATAATTTTGTAAAATCATTTGGTTGTATATTATATTTTAATTTGAAAAGTATACACCTGCTGTATAAACATTTTTTTATTAACCCAACACATCCTTACTTCTTAACAAATATTATAAACGCAAAAATTTGTGAGTATCTTTGTTACGCTTTCACGTGAGAACTACTGAATTAATTTTAATTAAATTTTATATAAATGTAGCTCATAATAATGCATAGTCTATAATTTATAAAGATATACAGGTACAAGTGAAAGTGAAGAGCAAAGCTAGTTTTTTTATAGAATCACAATCAACTAGGAATCTTAATTTGGTCAAGATTTTGATATTATGGCCACCATATCCACGTTACATTTTCTGTAATAGCATTCATTTTTATCGAAACTGATTCAGCGGTATTACCCTCATAATAACGTAAACTTTATTAGCCACATAAACGCTAATTAATACGAAACTGAAAATACAACTGTTTTAAACACATTAATGTGATTAAAATGATAAGAATATTTTTGAGAAACCTCCTCAAGAACAATGCATTTTCTCACAATAATGCTCTGTGCTGACCGAAAATCCATTTCAATAGCAATTGGATCAAATTAATATCTGTGTGGGAGAACGCAGGCTCAACGCGTGTGTGATTGTACTCATATCGTTATTATGGTTGCCACGAAAAACTTCAATGTATGATGAGTTTTATGATGTGAATATAATTAATAATGTCAAATCTTAAAAGATCAAGAATTAATTAAAAGTGTAATCAGTGATAAATTAATTTAGAAGTATATAAAAGATTTTAGAAACATAAGTGTTTAATCTAGGTATTGAATAGGAACCGGAACTTCTAGATTTGAATTCTATTTAAAAAGTTAGAAAGGATAGGCTTTTCACGCACTTCAGCCAGAAATAAAAGTGACACACACACAGAAATACGAGTATGTCTAAATTTTATTTTAATTGAAGCTTTAGTATACATTTAAATATCTTCAGTTATCTCCCATGTTTAAAGATAAGCATATTATTGACAATGCAATTAAATAATTATTTAAATATGAGATACATTACATAACTTTATTTTATTTCTCTGTTTAAAATTTGACGGCTTCGTTAGTTAAACATCATTATATTATTAACTATTTCATTTATCAGATCGAATATTGTACAATAGTAGATATACAATACTTTATTCTATCATTACGCGGGAAATATCTAATTACTTACATTAGCAATTTAAATTCTGTGATTAATAAAACATATTCACGTTTTAAACAAATCTGTTGGTAACCCTAAACAATGATTTCATTCGAATCGTATGCGTAAGTTATAATTTAATGAAACTAATAAATGAGTTGATCCAATTTATCTGACGTCAATAAAAAACCTATAATGAACGTACAATTAAAATTGTATTTGGTATAATTATTCTCTACCTACATCCTATTTATTATAATGATTATAGTGAAATCCTTTAACCCCTTACGAGATATGTAGCAGACACATTTATGCGTCTATTTCACTAGTTAGTTTTCTTTGTATACAAATTAGTAATCTTCCAAAACCTGAAAGGAAACAATTCCTTTTATAGTTTCCCCTAGTTTTAATCCGAAGATCTTATTAGCTAAACATTTTTAAAATATATGTTTAAAGCTAACCATTCTATACTAAAAACTTGTACATTCAATATTTATTCACTATTAACGAGATAATAACATCATTCTCTTAGATATAACTCGTATAATTTATCAGCACGATTAAACATTAATAAGACAATGTTCACCCAGAACAGATTTATAATTGAGCCTACTCAGTGATCATAGATTTTTAATAATCAACTAAGAACCCAACTCAAGGTGCGCCGTTGTATTTTCCTCAACGTATCAACCCTTCATGATTTATGTAAAGAGGTCTTTTGTGACACGCGATATTCACAAACAATGCAAGGATAGGTGCCACGACGGCCTAGAACCTAGTTCTAATCACTCCCCACGTACAAAACACTTAAAACAATAGATTAACCCAATTGACGGCAAATTCTACTCATTACTTTCGCGTCCTTGACGGGCTATATCTATCATGTGGTCTATTGTACGGAGTCGACTTTGGCACTAAGATTAAAGCGATAATTAATGCTGATTCCATACGACCTAGATTCGGTTCAGTTCGATAAAGTTAATTTACAGTTATAGTTGTAAATCTCGTTGCAAAATAAACGAGCACGCGCGGCCTGACCATAGACAACACGAGGTAACTCCCACACTGCGAAACGTCACACGCCTGCCGCTTCGACCTCCGTGTGTGCGATGAATGAGTACACGTGACTCTATGAGGCTATGGTATGGGGTATAGGCCGAATGGAACGCATTGCACCCGCTACCGTACCCTCTTTACGCGCTCCCGTAACTTTCACTCTCAACCGGATTATGGGGTACGCATGTTCACAACAACACACTCAGTGTGTGACAGAGAGGGTGAGTTCAAAGTTTTGTCTGAATGAACTTTATGCTTGACAAGTTACGCGGAAGGGTTGTGAAGTTTAACTTTCGATATCTGGTTGCATGTGGAGCGTTTGCGATCGATTTCAACTTTGTTTTACTACTCCAATTTGGGCTGACGTTTATGCACGTCATTAACACATTGCGGAGTTTTTATTATTATCAATTAAAATTACTGTAATAAAAACTTAAGTATTATTTATGAATGTATCTGGCTTATTTGAAATAACTTGTTATTCATATCTTTTCTTCTGTTCCTATGCTATTTATATAGATTAATTTTAAGCATTTCTAAAGTTCTTAATGTATACAATAATTAGAATATCACATGGTCAGGTATATAATGTTAATAATACTTTTAGGGAGCTTTTAACGATAAAACTTAAAACAATCTCGTTATTTACTGTTGAAATAACTTTCTAATGTTTCAAGAGGTTATATTCAGTTAAATTCCCTATTTTCCTCACTTTATTAATATCGATAAAATATTTACTACATAAATATACGAAGTGTAAAATAGCTTTTACAAGTGAATAGATAGATTAGTAATATTTAAATTCAAATTGTATAAAAATTGCAAATCAATTTTGTCATGACCAGACGGTAGACATGTTTCGTAAAACGATTGTTTATGGTCGACTAGTTCAAGTGTCGATGGCTAGAATTAGAAAGCGTCAAGAAGCAAAGTAGCAGTCGATCTAATTGACCGCAAGATTTACGCTATTCTCATACAAATTGAACTCGACGAGTTAATTTTAAAATATATTAAAGAAAAGTTTTCATTGAAATAACGTTAACTGTGACAAATTACAAAATTAATAAATAGCGATCGAAATCAATTATGTTTTAACTTCGTTTCATACTTGTACAGACAAACGAATATAATTCTATAATTTTAAATTAAACAGTTATTTGTAAACAAATGTAAACTATCTAAGAATATTTCTATAAAATCATAGGATCTTTTATATCTTTTCATAACCTGTGAAAGTAGCCAAACATTGAATGAACATAATGAAACAAAACCGTCCATTTTAGGTGATTTAACAAAAGTCATATTTTTTGCAAAATTCTCTGTTCTAATTCAAAAAATTGATCCTATTCAAATATTCCATTAATGGTCTGTAGTTTATACATTGTATACATCGCAGTATTGTTTAAAAATATGTTAATATTAATTACCCGTGACTAAAGACTTTTACATTTAATTATATTTATTACAATATTTATAAAAAAATAATAAATGTACCTTATTAAGCGACTTTCGAAATTTTGGCAGGTTTCAAAACAACCGATGGATTTAAAAGATATCGGGCCAATTAACGAAAAATATATACAAAAAAACACACTGTAGATAATTGCTACTTCTTTATAATTTGTACAACATATTGCTTCATTCAGTTATTCATTCATATTGAGTTTAGTAATGGCACGTAGTCACATGTTTCTCTTTATAAATTTAATAAAAAAATCAATTAATTTTGTTGTGGCCGTATATAATATATATAGCATTGAAGATCCTAAACAAAAAGGTCGTTTCCGCTGCGGTTTTTTTATTTATCATAATCATTTATATTTTCATAATTTAAATATAACTGAATATATCACTTTTCTTTGATAATTTTACGATTCAACGAATTTTAACCTATACTTTAATACATTTTATAAAACTTATATTTCTATATATAAATTGGTACTGACCAAGTTTTACAACTAAATTACATAGCTGATTGAACTAGTTATTAATTTTTTTAAACTGCTGTATTATAAAATCACAATTTCGTATTAAACTGTATCAATTCTAATCGTTTAGGGCCAGATCTCTTAGATCATATACAAAATAAAGATGCTGGATAAGGCGTAAAATCTGAAGAAAAATATTAGCAAAATTGACATAAAAACGTGCCCATTTGGAGACTAGATTCACAGTTGTATAAGCGATAACCAATTCAGTTTGTTTTAAATTCAACGTAGTATCTAGCCAATTTCCTTCCAATAAGATTGGATATATCGACACTTGTAATTATGCAAATATGAACTAGGCAGCATTAACGAGTGACACGATTTAACGACTCCCGCGCACTCGGCTATAAAACACAACGGAACTGAGTTTATTATGCATCAAATTAATTGTCCATTACCTTTACTTTCAATATGATTGTGCATTGATTTATTGTAATATACATACGAGATTCTTAATGAAATATATCCTTATAATAAGGCACTTGAGCTTAACAAATCCAATGTTGTCATATTACTAACAAGTCAAATCGTTTTAAGGTATTCCTAATATTTATATTTTCTATAACTATATCGACGTTTTGAGTAAAAACTTTGTACGTCTATTTAAATGCATGTCTAAATACATATATAATTTAGATGATAGTATAATTTGGTATTTATGAGCTATATGATGAGTAAAACAGGAGAGAAAGCTTATCTTTCTGAACTCACGCTACAAATGTAGTTATAAGTTTCAAGTTTTGTAATTTTCTAGAAAATAAATTATTTTTACAATTTCAATGTTCTCAAAAATGTGTTCAAAATAAATATTATATATTCAGTAATTTAACTTCTTATAATATTTAGAGCATTAAAAAGTAGTATTTTATAGATTCCATTTTAAACTAGCACGTGAGATAAGTACCGACTGCGAACTATACGATTTAAGCAGTTATTTGTAAACACTCTTACATAAAAATTGCATAAAAGTAACCGCTATAAACTATATTTATTTAGATACGGGAAACTGAACGATAACTAACATTAGATCACGACACACGCATTAATTGCGAACCGCAGTTAAACACAGGTATACTCAACAAGTTAATAATACAGGCAAGTGAAGGATTTACGAACCATAAAGGAAGCTGTTATCATTTATAGCAATGTAAAAACGAGAAAGTGCATCGATACGACGATTTGAATATTTCATTTAATTGGCATATTTAAATCACATATGTATATGCAAAAAGGTTTTATATATTTAGTTAAAACCTCTTTGATCCATAACCTTTACATTAATGTTAATGGCTGTCGTATGATTAGCCTCGATCGATGCAGTTTTTGAAACAAATTGAGTTAAATATATTACGATTTATAATTAATCTTGCTTGATCTATTGGTAACCGAAAAAAAGTGCGACATAAGGCAAAGTTAGCCAGATTGAAAAGGATATAAGTAACGTCGTATAATTCCTATTGAAACTCAAACTAAAAGTAATGATATTTTGTTTACTAACACATAAGTTAGCAATGTTTAGGGTTAAAATATTCGGGTCTCTCAATTTTCTCTCGAAGTAAACATTATTTTTCAGTAAAAATAATTATTTCGCAGCATAAAACAGGAGTGACAGATATAAAAACGTTGCGCTTAACTATCATCTGTGGCTAAGTATAAATATATTCTTGTATATTTGAAACAGAACACGGTACGAAGCCAGTGTCGATTTGTCGCTTCGAGCTGATGACAACACGGCAGTAAGAGATTACATTTGTATTTATTATCATCACGCTAGTTCGTTTTTATGATATCACATAAAGTTTCAAACCTTTTAATTTTTAAAAGACAAATTATAGTAGCTCCTAAGTATAATTAATTTCATTTTAATACATTCAATGTAGTGAACCTACATATCTAATATGTATGTTTGACTCAAAATATTTTAAAAAGTTAAGTAAAATGTCGACTAATAAAATATCAATACTTCGTCATATTTTCGCACCTAACGCCATCTAGTGTGGAGTAGTATAATAACAAAAGTTCAAACTTGTAAGCACAATTAACTATTAAATTTAGGTGTTTGTATTACAAAGTAACACGATACAGGATAAAATATAATGCTTAGATAAATCTACAAGTTATCGGTTGCCGCCCACAATTAGGAAATTTGTGTTTCAGGTGACGATAACTGGAGTTTGAATGCGTAGTTTTACTTGTAGTGCTCCATAACTATGCACCGTGGAATATTTAACGATAATTTAATGTATTTTATATATTAAACGATTTATATTCTAAGATTTATATGCATAAAAGATACTTTAAACTAAATTGAAACAATATTTTTTCCCAATTACTGTTATAGTTTAACAGATAAGAATGAGCCTTACTTGATGGCATCTCAGCTTACCATCGTTAATTGTTCAATCTTATGTAACCTTTACTAATTAACTTATTCGGAAAAACCAAAGAATCGATACATACATTCTCTTTGTCTTGCAAACCTATATTAAATTGATATTTTACAGAATGAAAAATTATAGTATTTATTATGCAATGGTAATCTAAAGCTATTACTTTTGTTTTTTTATACTTACTTATTATTTCACAGTGTTTGGTATGGATTCCCCCCTGGGCCTGTTCCCCCCCGGTATGGAGCACAAGATGTACCCCCTGATGGACGTGGATCACCGACCGCCTCCCCTAGACACGCAGCTATTCACCAACGTCAAGAAGAAATGTGGGTTACACTTATATCCTACTCATAGTAAGTCCTCTTTTATCAAGTGGCCAACCATATTTTTATCTCGTAAACGATTTTGCCGTTGCCTATAGGAAATATGTGTGAAAAATAAATGTTGTCCATACTGTTGATGTAGTTTATTTTTTCTTACTAAAGAATAATGAAAAAAATTCTGTCTATTTTTAATAGCTTTGTAAAAGTATACAAAAGTGTATGAAAGTGTTACTAATTTCACATAATTTTCAAACTACTTCATTATAAATTGAAAGCGGCGATAACGTAGAATCTTAAAAACTGTATAGATAGATTAAAAGTAGGTTGGCCACAACTTGGTTTATATTTTTTGTAAAACCACGATCAGAGTAAAAACCTCGTTAGTCTATTTAAAAGACACAGATAAGGCGAAAGTCGGTATAGAACTCCGGTCGGATTTAAGATTATTTTGTAGATATTCACAACTTGTTAGACTTACACGCAATATGTTAACGATGTCGCGATGTATCCAAAGCCGGTCAAACAATAGTTATTATGCGCCAGAGCTAATAATAGCGTACGAGCTGCAACCGTACGCCGTCACACATCTCGAAGTCTCGTTGCAATCGCATCTCGCATAATGTTAAACGGCCATTGTTTCCCAGCGAATGTTTATTAAGACGATCTGATACCGTATCTCGTAGGGAACAGACGCCGAGTCTAACGTATGCTCACAATGGTCCACTGCCGAGTTCCACACACAATAGCCGTCGATCGATTAGCACCCATCGCTCCGACGACGTCACATGCATGCAAAAGCTCCGTATGAAACGCTAAAAAGCCCTATTTCAAATGTAAAACGCCTTTTAATTCCCTATTAGGAACCTTCGTGACCTCGGTGATTATTAAAAATATTCACGTAATATCATCGAAATTATCTGATCAGGACCGAGTTAACGTGATCCGTCGAAATTATAGAATCATAAAGTTGTAGCGACGTCGCCGTATGTACGTTATTTTTGACAAAACCGCCTTAATAGTCGCGTGCTCGCATCGAATTAATGACGATCCCGGCGTGTCGCCGCAACCCGCTCATTTCGGTCGTGTGTCGACCGGCATCGAATTATTGCTCAACCGAAACACGGTTATTAGATAGCTGTGCCGCATTACTGAGGCAAGGCTGTCGCGGCGAAGCCCGCCGCACGGCACATGTCGTGCACCGATACAGTCTGCATTTTTCCACCGCTAACTGCAAAACTACTGCATCGTAATTATTTAACTAGCAGAATGTTTCTATAAAGAAATTAATATAAGCATTTGTCCTCCAGGGCGACCTAAGGGACAGCACAGCGCACCGCGAGGCGGACCCCCGCGGTCTTGGACGAATGCTGAGCTCACAGAAGCCCTACAACATGTCTGGAACAAGAAAATGACCACAAGCCAAGCGTCGCGGATTTTCGGTATCCCATACAATTCGCTACTCATGTATGTACGAGGAAAATACGGTAAAAGTTTAAAATTGGAACAGCTAAGGAAAGACTGTATAGGTGGACCATTGGAGGTGTTAAATTTGAATTCAGGTAATAACAACAACAATCATCCATCGAACAAACATAACGTTAAAGAAGAACAACACCAGAATGCGGGGCAGAGGCCCGCCAGCTCTGAGCCAGACATCTCTTCAAACCCGATGTTCAATCCCTTCCAGCAAGGGTTTTATCCGGAATTCCCGCCGGGCTTCCCAATGCCGTTGAACATGCTCCATTTGTTACCACCTAGTGATAAAGCTAGGGAGCTGTACCAATCTATGCCGATGGCATTAGACTCCCTCTCGGGAGTCACGAAGGAGGAAGACTGCAAAAGCGATCGGTCGAAGGAGAACTCTGCTGACGAGGAGGGAGACACGTATCGGGCCCCCTCGCACCCGTCTCACCCCCCGGACAACCGCACGCTGCTACATCACAACGGGCAGGACTAAACTCTTCCAATTAGCTTAAACGTCTTCGATTCTATACCTTTTGTTTCTTCTTTCCATCTTGTATGATCTCTTTTCTTTGTTTACACAAAATTAAACAATCTTCTATTGAAGAACAGTTAAACTGAAATTGTCTTTGTATACCAGAATCCGATACAAAGTTCTCGTGCAATAATGTATAAAAAAGATGTACATGTGAATATAGACTAGGTTATACTTCTAGAATTTCAGTTTCTCTCGAAGTAATGAGTTTGAGATCTCTCAGGATATCGAAAGATGTCCAAATTAAAATTAGTTAAATTTATATTTAAAGATGTGTTAATATTGTAAATGTATTTAAATCGCGTAAGTGATAGGCGATATTTATTGATCTGAGGTGTGCAATAAGACGTATGGTAGGCGTCGTCATTGTTATCGGCACTCATTGTCGACACGCTCTTTATTGTTGACATTCCAATCTGACATTCCATTTTAATTATTTTTAGATAATACTTCATATCACTCTAGAATATGATTTTTATTGTAAAGTCTATTTTAACGTATTCTTGCCTGTAAATTGTGTTATCCCCATGTACATATTATGTTAAATGTGCGAGTTGACTCCTACATTTTCACCAAAGTTTGTAAAATATTTCGTAATGTTAGATTAATATTCGATAAACAATTTTTAAATGTAAATAGTTACTGTAAAATTAATGGGATATTAAAATTGAATTAACCATGAAATAAGAAGACATTTATGTGTCTAAAATGGTAAATAGTAGTTTATTTGTAATTGTTGTAGAATTAGTGAATGAAATCGGTGAATTGCTAGGCTGACGTGTGTGAGGCACATGTTTTGGGGAAAGGAGGCTGCGACGCACTAGTCACTTGAACTAACTCTGTTTAAACCGACAACGATAAATGAAATGCACAAAGCTTCTACTCATTGATCCCACAAATTATAGGTTACATCATGACGAGTTATTCCGAGGAAATAATGCTCTGTGCAGTGTATAGCGACGTCATGTAAATGTAGCGAGCTTTAAGCTCGAAACCGATATATAAATCGTGATTCCAAAGCTAAGATGCGCCCGTAACTATTCGGGTGGTCCTGATTGCGTCGTGACGTAAGCAACTTTATGATTACAGATAAAAATACAAAGAGTTGATTATCAATAATAAGATGACGACAGTGCGCGCCTGGTCTAGACAAATAATGTATCTGCACTCAATGTTCAAATAAAAAGGAGCTTTCGAGATTTTAGTGAATAATGAAAGTTTAGAATAAAGGTTCAAACCTTTCTGGCTTTAGATAATTGTATACAATGATTTCGTATTAGATATACAGTGAATTATCACATGATTACCTTAACATACGTTTGTTTATGTTAACTGTGAGTTTTTTTAATCGTCTAATTTAATTTATGAACTATAATTTTTATTTTGAACTATTTAAAATTAGAAAACGATTCAAAACTGCAAATCTCTTTAACAGAAGACTGAACACTATTTACGACTCTATTTTGTATGTCTGTATATTTCACATCACAGAATTCAACAGCAGTGAGCATATAGTATACAGTGGTTCGTCATTAAACAATATGTCATTACAGGGATTTTATATATAACGAGTTGTGTAATTGAATATGTACTTATAGTTTAATCTATTTGCTTTTTTCATTTATGCTTACAGTAATGTATTAATTAGACTCAAATTTTAAGTCTTAGAAATCGAGATTAAAATCGAAAAATTTCTTAAATTACGGCTTACTGATAGAAGTGACCATCTAATTGCCGTGTTTCTATAGAATGTCTATGGTTAATATATGTGCCAAAAATTTTCACCGCTTTTTTTTATATGCGACCACTCTCTTCAACACTCTGGCTTCCTTATGTTGTGACTTGTGATTCGTGTTATTTTTAATTGTAATTCGTACAAATTCAGCAGTATTAAAGTGATTTTGTTAAAGTTTTAATTGAGATGTTTTAATTAAGTTTTGTTATTTGTTACGAGCGATGATAGGATTTTATATTTATAGTGTAAATCTTGGATAACATTTTTGTTGGACAAATCTGCGTCACAATACCAGTTCTATGACTAACTTAACATTTTATTAACTTTAAGATTCTTTGTTATATACTCCCCAACTGTCTTTCTTACGAATTTTGAATTTGCAGTTTTTTTCATAGATTTTTTTATAAATCCATTATCAGCACCATTTGATAGCCTACGATTTTCAAGAGCCAAATTATAAGGACGTAAATTTGAATAGATACTTACTTAAATATTGTAAGAAATTTATTAATTTTTAAGTTGATATTATGTGATCGTGTTAATTTTAGTACAATTCAAAATATTTAGTTCCTTCAATTTTGTTACGAGTATTTATAAATTGTAATTGAGATGATTTAGCTCTTAGAATAATTAATTGTTCTCTCCGATAAAGAGTATAATTAAATATAAGTTATGTAATTAATTTTTGTTGTATTTTGCCTAATATTAATTACAAATTAAATTAAAATAATATCGTTACATTAGAATGTAAAAAAGATTATCTATTTGATCTTAAAATAATATGAAAAAATATTTATGTTCTAGTACCATTCTATCGTGTAATTTAAATTGAAATGAGGAGCGATGTAGAAAAATTCGTTTACGATCACCGACGTAAAGTGTAAAAATAAAAATTTCGAAATACCGCTGCGATGTTTTATTTACATAACAATTTTCCTGACGATACCTCATAAGCTAAAATTCGCGACGACCTACGTAATCACAACTTCGTTTTAGGTGACATTTAGACAGTTTTCAAGAGAAAAGATGCATTCACGTCTGGGCTATTTATTAATTAAGATCTCCTATTATGCTATGGTTGGCTGGTATTTTTTTGTAGCTAAAGCTTCTTTATATACGATTACACTGAGAAGGTGTGTTCTTATTAAAAAAAGGACGTTGAAGACGTATTTTAAACCATACGTAGACTAACATTTGCGATAAATTATTTTTAAAATGTAGACCTATTCATCCATTTTCAATATTTTTGCGTATGCCTTGAAATTGAATTAATTTTTAGAAAGTATATCTAAGTCAACTAAAGTTGTTCAGACATCGCGTATATAACGATCTAAATATAATTAGATTACATCTTTACATGTTATAAGACTAAACACATTATGAAAGTTAAAAAAAACGTCATACACTCGTAGCCTTTTATTAAATTAAATACAATTCACAAATAGAATAATACACTAAGCTAAGTATAATGCTTACACATTTCCAATCAATTTTAATTCTTGAGCAAATGCAAGCAGATCGACTTTAATATACAATGTTCATATTGTAGTGACATCTTATATAAACCATAATACGTATACATTATTATACATATATATAAAATATAATGAGACTTTTCGTTTTGAACTTCATGTATTTAAACTGGTAACATTAATACGTGGTAAATTATGTTTTAACAATGTGCGTTGGTAAAACAATCGTTTTTAATTATTTCAAAATAATCTTTGTTAACTGTTAGAAATAAAATCTTTGAACAATAAATGTTTGTTCCTAAGTTTTCCGAAGCCTAACGAAAATTATAAAATGTATTAAAATAAGAAATTTAGATTTTTAATAAAAATTTACGTCCTTATATATATATATATTATATACTATATATATATATATATATATAATCTAAAATGAAAGATATCTTTGTGTTTTTTTGTTGATATACTTAGTAATGAACTTGCAAATTTTGAATTAAAAACAGGAGGTACTTTCTAATCATTTAAAAATGTAATGTAGATTACTTATTTCGCTTCAAACATTTAACTAACGAGACCTCATTACTATTCTTAATGTGTTTTTTTCAAAGCAATATTTTCCTTTTCCAAAATAATTCTAGCAGTCAATAAAATATGAATAATTGCAAAATGTTATATGCAATGTGGTCCAGACAATACAATCGTTTTAAAAACTAACCTTTATTTGTTAAGAGGAATACCCTAAAATTGTCAAAATAAGAAATGAATTTTTTTCAAACAACCTTAATTGCATTAAAATTAGAAAAATATGTCACATTTGAATCACTATTGTTTATTTTGAAAAGTTCGCCATCTCGACGGAGGCATAAACGAAGTACATCATCTTAAAATGTAAAATTCTCTTTCGATAGAAGATAGATTGAAGAAGGCATTTATTTAAATTTATTAATAGATTTAATTATTGGATGATTCAGCGTCTATTGTATAGACATCATTCCTAACCTATCGTTTCACTCTAAAGATTTTAAATCAATGTAAGCTGTTAATTAATTTAAATGATTAAATAATATAAAGGGCCAATATGGCACTTTAAGTAATTAGGTAATTAAACAATAACACGAACTCGTGGGCAAAACGACAGAACATCGAGACATATGACGTCACAGGACCGCGATAGCCATAATTTTATAATTTATTAGATAATTTGGAAATATCGTCTACGCCGTCGCATTCGCCGGCGCAATTGTCCCTTTCGTGCTTACCAATTTTGCATTGCAGGAAAAAAGATTTTACTAAGTGTCGGGAATTCATTCGAAGGAACGCCAACGGGTATTTCCCC
>JAOSYY010000015.1:1520360-1543185 GCA_025727935.1 Hebomoia glaucippe
ATAAGGTTCGGTCGAGCCGTTTCGGAGGAGTTCAAGTTCGAACACCGTGACACGAGAATTTTATATATTAGATTTTTCAAAAAATCGGATTGGAATTCGTTGAATAAATTATAAAATTTGTTATCTATATTCAATTCGGATTTAGTACATTTATCTTAAGTTTATCTGTGTTTAATGTGACAATTAACAAACAAAAAAAAAATACAAAAATACGAATTGCGAAAATTATTGTTTTGACTTTTGACTATTAAAAAGTTTCCTGATAGCTTTTTATTGATTTCTAAATTATATGATATATCATTAAAACATTTAAACTAGGATATAACGAATTGTGTTATTTATTATTCAGTTAACATTAAAAGAAATAATAGTTAAGAACAACTTAATTAATGACTTAAAAAAATACAAATAGGATATTGTATCGGATTATATTTTAACAAAGATATTGTCTAGTAAGAGAAGCCTGTAGTTTTATAGTGTATGGTGAATTCTGAACAAAGTACTGTAGATAAATATGTCTGATACTTCAGAGATCTCACCTACAGAATCTAACAAAGAAATCTGTGAAGAGAAACCAAATGTTGAAGGTGATATGGACGATGATGTCTCCGCCAAAATGACTGCTTCGTATAGTGAAATCTCGTTTCATTCAGATAATGGGCAGAGTGACGATAAAGTATCAGGCCCATCAAGACCTTATAACTTACCGTCTGAGAACAGAAAGCAGGATAAAATACCCCTAGACCTTGATGGTCATGTGCGATATGTGGGTGACATGACTCATTATGTAGCTGATGATTTAGAATTTAAAATAAAGTTATCAAGCCCAGTTACTAAAAAAGGTGAAACACCTGTATTTGGTAGTTCTAGTGCATCACGCTCTAGCACTCCGTCAGGAAAATTATATAGACAAATTCTAGCTCCACAAATTGGACAAATAGATATAACTGTGCTTAATGATTTAGAACATGAAGCTCAAAAAATAGCACAATCAGTTGATAATCTTATAGAGAACTTATCTAGTATTCTTCATTCAAATTCGTCATTGACAGCTGAAAATATGGAAGTATATAAAGATGCTGTTGGTAAAACATGTGATGCAATGGACAATAATATTAAAAGTATGTACACAATTTTAGCTAAAGGAGAGGAGGTGTCTCAAGCTATGATTCCGGTACAGGCACAAGCTGCAAGAATAGCTGAAATTAAGAGATTATTACAGATATTTGAAAGTTATTTTTAAGGTCTTGTCTTATGAACTTTAACAATTATCTATTTTTATTACATTCTGATAAACTAAATTGACTTTCTGAACTATCAAAATATAAAAAAATATGTATCATTTTATTTTATTAAAAAGCCTAAAATGATCCTTCCAAAATAGTGCAATACTTTAATGTTTTGTTTATATGTAAGTGATAACTGTTTTATTAATAAATAATTTCTTTTGTATGAATGTGTTAATAATTTTATTTGATTTCTTGGTACATACTTTAACAAAAGAAAATCAAATTTAGCTTATCCACATAATAACTTTATCATTCAACAATTTGTTGTTGACCTATTTTGTTTTCATTACGAGTAATCAGAATTTTAAATTATATTGTACATTTTGTTAAAGCATCCTAATTAGTATAAAACAAGAATAGTAATTTCATTTATATAATATTAGTCTATATTTTTTATTGAATTGCTAAAAGTTTGCTATAAACAACCGCTTATCCTATATACTCATAATTTCATTAATACTAATTCGGTAAACTCCTTGCGTATTATGCTGTTTCATCAATGTCTGGAGAAAATATTTCGTAAAAAGACTCCTTCCGACGACTTCCGGACTCCGATTATCTGTATTAAAAATACAAGTGGTAGTTTAGTCTGTTTTAATGTCAAATGTCAATTCCAAAATTGGCAGATATTTTGACACTATTTTATATAACAAACTTAGCAGTTTACAGTTAGCATTTGTCAAACGTCATTCGCTAATCATAGTTTGTTGTGAATGGTGTAGTAGTTATGTGTTTCGTCGGAATTTATTTATATAAAAGTATTTTTAAATAATTATAACAGAAAATGTAATTTGAATTATAGTCATGAGAATTAATGTTACTAAAGCAACAAGTGCTCTGCTAGTGGTCTTTTGACCATTTAGTTTCGAGCTCGCTTTCAGGATGGGCGACGTAGTTAGTTTGTTTTCGGTAGTAATAATGAAATTTAAATCGAAGTTCAATCAAAGTATAATTAATTATTTTCACTGTGAAATTCCTTGGGAGAAGCTGAAATCAGTTAAATGGATGAATGAAAGGGCTACGTCTAACAAGGCGTATGTTCCTACCAAAGTGAGTTTTCTATTTACTGAGGTACTTACTTATTGTTTAACGAATAAATTTTTTTTTAATTAAAATAACGAGAAATGTAGGCAATTTTAAAATGTGTAGTTTTCGTATTATGATTCTTTTACTTTAATATATTTTATTGAGTTTATTTGTTTATTTTTCTCGTGCCTTTGCGGTGCTTTAATTATCATAATTATCGCTTTGTTTTATACATAATTCCTATAGTTAAAATTTCAGTCTAGGGTTCTAATAATAATACAGATAATTTAATTTAAAAAAAATAAGAGGAGAGTAAATATGTAAAAGATGTATAAAACAAATTTTAGACAGTGTTATATAGAAAGCAAATGTGTTATACGTATAGAAAAAAAAAGGTATTCCACTTAAGTAAGCAACAAATCTTATTCATAATAATGATTTTATTAATATTTAGTTTAAAATGATTTTAAAACTTACGAATTATAAAATCTGTGTACTTTATAAATCGCGTTTTTCTGCATACACTTCTAAAAGCAATTTGAAAAAGCCCTAATTTTGGTATTAAAATTGCAGATTCATATTTTATTTATTTGTAGTACCTATAATTATTATTTGATATAAAGTCATTGACGCAATACATTTAGTTAAAAAAAAAATATATCAGGTGGAAAATGTTGCAAATGTGTGTACACATGCACTCTGCGTCGCACCCGCATCTTTTGGAGCGAGAGAACTGCTCACACGCTCCATGAACGCGCCGCAGGCGATTGCAGCTATTGTTTATGGACTAGCTCTGTGCCTCTTGTTTGCAGTTTCAACCACCTTCCATTCTGTATGCTGTTGTGGTTCCGACACGTAAGTATTTTAATGAACTACTTTCGGTTTTGTTCTATATAAAATCAATTTCTAATTAAGTTGCATTAGTGGTTTGGTCTGGCATTATGTGGTCCAGCGTACGGGATGTAAATAGAGAATTGGAAGCCCAGTTTGATTGAAATTATAACTCGATTATATATAGAAAATATTATTAGGTATTAAAGATACAAATTCGTCTGTCAATGGTTTAATTTTTGAAGCAAAGGAGTAAGTTATGTGCGAAAGGGATTATAAATGCGATAAAAGACCGCTATAAAGTATGTAATGCAATATTTTCTGATTAAAATTCATTTCTTATTTACAAGCTGACTGTGGGTTAAGTGATTTTTACCATACAGACCCAATTTGTCTTACTAAGTTTAGTCTGTAAAAATTTTACCTTTTCCGTGTAATATAAAGTTCTTTCATTTAGATAAATGATAATATAGCTAATCATTTTGAATATTATTGTAATGAAGATTGATATTTATTGTTGTACTTGTTGTAAACTGTAAATGGAGTAGAAAATGACTACGCGAATCTTATATGGCTTCTAACGGAAAATGAAGTACTACGAATACATCGAACATGCAATCTAGAAACGCCGTAATTTCTACGTATTGAACGAAATTATTTTCATATCATTTTACATAAAAAGTCTGTTTTATAGTTCGTATTCTCCGTCCAAGTGCGTGAAAGTAAATTGTGGCAGTAAATAAGCTTAAGCGCTTAAGCACTCGAGCAATCTTGTTTAATACCTATTAAATTAAAGAATCCAGTGGGACTTGCGCCGCCCAAATTACCATTCAGCATAATCCAATATGCCTTTTTACTGTACAGAGCGATAACCTACCTCTGTAAATTTATGCTTTCGAGATTAATTTCGATAGCAATTTCATAGTTACGTACAATTCAATTATTTGTTTCATTGAAGTTATTCTCATAGCTTAACAAAATAATTAATTAATATGTCCCAAACATTTTTTATATTCTAACTGCTATCTACCGAAACGAACCGACCTCTCGACTTATAAAATATAGATGTGGAACTTTTCCGACCGAATGAGGAGCCTACAATCAAATGTAACTTGGTACACAATCACATATCAAATGAAAAACAAAATCATTCGCCTGTACTGATATGTGTGGTCATGGAATAAAAATAACTAATATTTCAGCAAAATGAAACACTTTTTACATCGCTTCGACCGTGCTATGATATACATATTCATCGCGAGCTCATACTTTCCCTGGCTGACTGTTGGAACGCTCTCCTGCTGGATGTTGAGGGAGTTACGCTGGGCTATCTGGTTGCTGGCTGTGCTCGGGATTACTTATCAGCAAATCTTCCATGAACGCTACAAGATGCTAGAACTGTTGCTGTACCTAATCATGGGGCTGGGACCTGCTGTCGTCATTTTTACATCTAATGTATGTTTGCATGCTTTTGTCTTTATGTTGCTAAGGAACCACTAAGCTAATATTATGATCAAGACGCCCTGATATATACTGATGAAATAATTTCCTATTTCAAATTTTTGTTCTTTAGTTTATATACTAATATTTGAACATCAGCCTGTAGACATTTATTAATAAAAAATTTACTCAGGATAAATTCCGCTAGAGTAATTTTTATGAAGCTAAACTTTTGCATGGTATACTAACTATATTCTATATAGTAAATTGTCTCGTAATGCGCTTAATATCTTATATGCAAAGTCTAAAAGAACTTTTGACTCGTAGGTACAAAATAATTTAATAATGCTTTCAGTGTTGATATTAGCTTATGCATTTGGCAATAGCAATTTAATCCTTCTTATCCGCCATTTTTAAGTAGATTTGTGTCACATTTACATACACTAAAGTGTTAAAAACCTACTTTACGCTGTAGCTTTTGGGTTCATCCAATACGTCAGCTGTAAGATACTTAAAGTTTAGTATTAACCTTAAATATATGCATCATGCGCGTTAAAAGCAATTCATGCAATAATTAGGAATATAGCTAGCTAATTGATTGGACATCGTTTTTAGTTTTTAGTTAAACGTGAAAACATAAACACTTCAACAAATATGTACAAAAGTATATTAGCAGTTTTTCGGTAACAGATAACGTGTAATTTCACAATTTAAAATATTCATGAACACGATTACTTCATGTCGTTATTAGAATTCGTTGACTTTCGAAAACCTAAAAATATCTTAGTTTTGTTTATATATTCAGATGGCATAAAATATATTCGATCGGCACATACATAGCGAAGTTTTTCGATAACATTTGAATAAGTTGAAAGCAAAATAACTTCTGATCGGCCAATATTGGAATTTGTATGCTGATCTTTTATCGAAATGAAATATCATATATTTAAGAATAGAAATATAATTTATTTATAATTTTTTGACGTCTGAAAGGCTAATAATACTGACATTAAGAGCTTGTAATAGCTTGAGTTAAAAATATATATGTATACGGGTTATTCACTGTGGATTACTATCTTTAACATTTTCTAGTGCTGTTCTTGGCTTGACATCTTGACATCGAGGCTTGAGGGTAGTAAAAATTTAAAAATAACATGTGAATGTAAGATTCTTGTATATAGATCAAAGTTAGTATAAAATTACTATAAAGTACTCATACTTCGAGGATTTTGTAAGACAAAATTGTACATTATATTAGGAAATTATACGTAGAATATCTATAGAAAACACATTTAAAATAGCATCTATATAATAAATTATAGCTAAGAACTTCAAAAAAAACCGCATTAATGTCAATTTAGAAGGTACAATGCCACAAACACAATAAACATATAATACCCCTCTTTTGTGTCTAGAGTTAAAAGACGAAAAAAATTGAAAGGACCACTGAAATTTATAATTACGCAGCCTTAAGTGGAAATTATCTCCATTTAAATAATATATTAATAAATTAAGAAGATATAGCAGTAGAGTTGCTGTATTAAGAATTTTTTGCTATAGGAAACCGTAATTTAACATTTCAGTTTAAGTGGAAACAAATTTAACATCGTACATTTGAACCTTAACTGTAATCGAAGTACGGGATGTATTTGATGACGTTCCATTGAAAACAAAAGAAAGTAACGAAGTCATTTTGTACTAATTAACACGTATTAGTATTCAGGAAAAAGAAATAAGATTTTGCATTATAAAGTTAATTATTACTCACTGTTATTAATTACTTTTAAAAATCTACATAAACAGTGTTATTTTCTTTCTATTCAAAACATAGTTAACAAAGTAGGCCATCTGATATGAATAAGCGGGTTATGAAAGATTCTTTAGATAACAAAATATAAAGGTCAACTTATCTTGTTATATTCAGGTGGGACATAACCTATTTTTAATTAAATTTAAATATTTATATTTATTTATTCTAGCAAAATCACGACCTGGCTACCGCCCGGAATACTTAAACACAAGTCCTAACTGAAGTTTGGTAAGACATCTTCAAGACCCGTATTCGATTAAATAAGTCCCAAATAGGCATATTTTACATACATTTAGATGTGAATTCCGATAGACTCTAGTTGCAATGCGGCCAAGTTAATCATTTTTTTCTAAAGTTCTTAAGGCAAAATATGTCATAAAAAGTTTAGGAATCTATATTAACTCTTAAATCACGCAAATAACTTTATTAATATTGTAATAACTAAAATAAATAACATCACGTAAATGCATAATTTATTTTTACAAAACTTCATATCGTACATGTTTTTATTAATACAACGTAGTGTCGTTTAATTATTTTTTATACCTATGACGTTATACGATATATTTTATACGCGTTTTTTTATAATAAAAAGTTATCTTTCCGCCGTCGTTAACTAACATTATAATAGCAGTTTTTTATGAGAATGAAACTAAAACTAAGAATATTTAATTTTTCTTTATATACACATTTTCTACAGGCATATAGCATCTATGCTAAACA
Organism: Hebomoia glaucippe; assembly: GCA_025727935.1. Classification (NCBI taxonomy): domain Eukaryota; kingdom Metazoa; phylum Arthropoda; class Insecta; order Lepidoptera; family Pieridae; genus Hebomoia; species Hebomoia glaucippe. Next base: position 1,527,480 of record JAOSYY010000015.1, read on the forward strand.
TACAATGTAAAAATGTATAATGATTTGGATAAAATTTACCATACTTAGTATATCAATAGTTAGTAAAACGTACATGCTGTTTTAATTTAAAAAAATATTTTGTTCTTTAAAAATCTATTATCAACATGAACAAAGTAGCAAACATTATAAGTCGCCATATTATATTATAGACCTATTTCGTACCTCAGTCCGACGTCTCATGAAATGTGTGTCACGAACCATCGATCACAGATGGAAAAGTCGTGAAGTGCAACAATGTGCGTTTCAGCCCGGGTAACTACTATTTCTTCAGCGAAATATAGCATTTTTAAAACTGAGCTATGAAAACGTACACTTCGAAAATACGGTATTTCAAAGAAAAGGCAACACTAAGCAAATAAATTTGTCATAGTCTATTTTGAACGCACGTTCGTAAAAAAATATGTTAGATTTCGGAGTCGGAAAGAAAATATTTTTATTACCTGCTTTATATTCTTTCAGGTACGAAGTCCCCAAAACACATACAGTACCGTTGGCAACCCTAGTTTTAGTGTAATTCTATAAATTTTTCAATGCTAGAAATAAACAATAAAATACTAATGATAAAATGATAACTGATCAAATGATTTTATAATTTATCATTAACCGTATGGCTAAGGCGATATCTAACTTTAAAAGAACTTCATTCTTATTAATAGATTTCAACAACCACGTGTTTTCTCAGGCATTTCCTACGATGCAGGGAGGTTTTTCCGAACCCTTACGACATTATAACTTTCTAGAAAAGAGAATATTCATTCCTAAAACGGCGCAAAGCGTCTCCAAGACCCTTGGTTCATAGGATACGGTTATTACTTGCCGTATGTTCGTTTGCCCCCTATAATTTAAAAAAAAACTCTGTCAAATCTTATCATAAAAATAGTTTAGAAAATTTTCATTTTTAAATTTCTCCATAACAGGCAATAGTTTAGATTATTATACATGAAAATTATTCCTTTTGATGACATTAAAGGTTAATAAAATCTTCATTTAAGATATGTTTGCTGAAGAGAACTTGGTAGTGAAACGAGTTAATAAATATACAACACGAGGTAACTAGACATACCTAATGCACAGTTGAAAGTTCAAAGGTCTCGAGTTATCTCAGTTTGATAAACGATATAACCTTGACCGTGTATAAACTACAATGCCTACATGCGAGCTGTATTTAAGTAATGTTAAGCCGTAAGTCACTGAAATTAATTGGTTTGTCGTTCGAAGGTTTCTTACCAATCTATCTATAGACTATTCTAATAAATACTCTAAAATGTCTCTTTTTTATAACAAAAGAACATCTTTTCTATAAATACATGTGAAGGTATAAAGGAATTCGGATACGTACGTATAACATAAGCATCATTCATAAAAATGTTGGTCAGTCTATATATAAATGCCAGGTGTTCCTGCTTATTCCCGAAGTGGCTAGACAAATTTTGACAGATTTGCCGCAAAAAATCTTAATGATCCGTGAAATACTCTCTATTAATTTAACTAGCAAATGTTTAAAATTATGACGTTTTCTTTAACAAAAATAAAAACAATTTATTGCGAGTGAAACCGCGTGGCTGTAACAAAATACTATATCAGGAACATTAATGATCAAGTTTTTACTATCCATTCGACTAATTCTTTATATGAGACTTTATTGCATTGTAGTAATATGAGAGTTGTAATAAAATTCAAGATAATGATCATATTCATTTGTAATAAACTAATATTTAATAGAATACCTTCGTAGAAGTAAGATTTAATGTAACATTAAAAATTCAGATTCACATAAAAATATATACCTATCTCGATTATTTCCATGCCTTGAGTGCTATAGTTAATTATTCTGCTGGTAATACCGTTTAAGCCTTTCACGTTAGACACAGTTTACCTTGACATGATGGAGGCGCTGCCAGGGTATTTTATCTCATCGTACATTTTCATTTTAATTTATTTTCAACAATTTTCTATTATTACAAATAGATTAAGTTTGTTATCGATCGTAAATTTTGCCCTTAAGAATGGATTATATATTAATTATGTATTAATGCTGGCTTTATAGATTAAATGGCTTTTACCCGTGTATTCTCTTGACCTCATGTCAATTTTGTCTTTCACGTTGTCGATCCTATTACTTTTGGATGAATTCAATAAATATACACATGGGTACTTCTTATTTGTTATTTGTATAAAAGAAGAGTAAATATCTTTAAATGGAGATCACTTTTTCTTTCAAGTAAATTTTTATAAAACAAATACTATATGTGTTATGTTTCGATATACGGTTAGTCTATTTCCAAAAACAGCGACAAAGTTCGTTGAGTACTTTTAGAGTAAAATAACTTAATGCATTCTAACGCTTTTCTCCAACATCTACAATCGTTTTTGAATAAATTCATTGAATTGAATAAATACACTTGGTTGTTAACTAATCATTACATATTCATGCCTAGTATACCTAAATTAGTTAGAATAGCAACATTGAGGTGTATTAATCCGTTAAAAGTAGACTATCATAAATATAGTAACACTCCTTAGATAAAATCCAAGTTCATTTTTACGGTGAAGACAGAAATATAGGGTTTATGGCTTGTGTATGTCCTATGTGGTTAATGGAACATTGTTACCCTTTTAGCTACATTTTTGTAGACATTTAGGTATACAAAGACGTAACATCCAATGAGTTCGCTTATACAATACTCAAGTGTAGATTGTGACTTGAGTTAAATCTAGCAATGCGGGCCTTTAACATAAACCTTGTCAAACTTGTTTTTACGCTAACAGTTGAATGATTAAGAAGTATGAAGATTTTAATATCATATAATGACACATAATTACATAGTCTGTCGTAGTCCTTATGAAACGAATCACAGTTAAGGGTCATCAATATGAAAATTTTGTAGGTATAGAAATTAATCTTCTAGTCCTACAAAAACTTTACGTTTCTATGCTTGTCAAAATTGAAACACATCACAACACAGTTAGGGTCTAAATTTGATTTTGCTCTTTACCTTGAATAAGCAACCGTCGTATGCGCGCACATTTTGTTTTACTTCACTTTCACAAATAAGCTAATGCACGAGGTCAATTTTAAATCCTTGCCGTAAAGAGGGATATTTTAAGTTTGACATACTCATATCTATCTGTGACATCGTAGCTCTTAAACAAAGTACACACCTTGATGCGTTTTTTTTTTGTTTAAAAGCTGAGATAATTGAGATTCGTTTTAGTTCTTAGATATAATTAAAGAAATTTTTGTTGAAACGTTGGTTGATTTGTCATTTCACATTAATTATTTTTAATATGCTCACCTACTTCTTTTTGTGGTATCGAAATAAAACTTTGTATGTAAGTATATGTATTTCAAATGACAACAACATAATTTGATAATTTGTATGCTGACGATAGAGCCAGCAGCTAAACAATTTTTTAAAAATATCCACATTTTATTGCTTGGAGGATTAAAGACCTCATAGATTCAGCATAGAACTAGATTTTTTTATCGGGGTGGATTTCATCAATATCAATTTTATAATTCATTTTAAATGAACTAATGCTGCCGTCGAAATTATATTTACATTAGGTAAATGAGGTAAAATCTATGTTTGTCGGGGTCATTGAGTGCTGATTACGAAGTATGTCGTGACTGATGTCATGGAATTTAAAGTTATTAAAATAATATCTATTGTTGTAAAACTACTAAATAATGGCTAGTAATATATTCAGCATAATATAACTGATCAGATTTTAAGCGATTGTATTTTAAACAGCTGCACTAATGAAGATAATACGCCAATATATTTAGAATTTGAATTACTTAGCGTTGAGTGGATGAAATAATACATTCGCTACTCAAGTAAAATTTCCCTTGGGAACTTATATACCCTCATGATAAATTGTTGAGATGTATTTATTTGAGCCAAACTTATCCGTGTTATTGTTTTAAACTAATGCTGATGTTATTGATTATATTATTATGTACTTATATTAAAATCTGGCGTTGGGAGGGATATCAGCTTTTTAAGTAAATCGGTACTGACCCTACACTTATTCCTAAACAAATTTAACTTAACCTAAAGTGGGTAATAAACACTCAATTTTTAATCTAACATAACTACACATTTACCAAATTTTGGAATAGTACCAATCTCTGCTTTATGTCGGAAACCCTAAAGTTACCATGTAGAGTTGTTGTCATTTTCGATTAAAAAATCATGCTATTATGTACAAAATGCCACAATTTGATCTTTTATTGGCTTTCAATATAGGTATGTAAATTTATAATTTCTATTTTCAGCACCAGTTTCCGGCGATGCAAGATCTCAAACTTGGCGGTATGTTGTATCTAATAGGAGTATTCTTCTTTAAGTCAGACGGGCGCATACCCTTCGCTCATGCCATATGGCATATTTTCGTCGCCCTAGCAGCCAGTGTGCATTATTTAGCTATACTACGACACCTCTTCCCCGAACTAAAATCTCAATGAAGACTGCCTTATTCAATCTCAATTAGAGCTCTCTAAGCTATTTTTGTATAACTCGATAACAGGATAATTCGTTCGGGAAGGCGACATATCATTGGCTGCCTCCTACTGAGGAATAATTCTTCACTTGAATAGTAATGAAAGGATCAATGATTTATCTATTTGTATTGAAGCAAAAACTTTGACAATTTCCTTTCCTTACAGTTCAAAGCGGATTTGAATTATTGATTTTAAGATTAAACATGTAGATTATTTGAATAGGTTATAATTGTTCGAAATACAGTACTTTCTAGTCTAATGTAGGATGAATTGTTTGGTCCATGTTTAGGTTTTACAAGGTATCGGAGTTTTTAGAACCTAGAGTCTTATGTAAGTTAATTCTAGCCTGAAGGTCTTAATATATAATATGTTTACATCAATTCGTGCATATATTTGGTTTCGCGGTTATAATAAGGTTACTGCGTGCGTATTAGGTTTGTTACGACTTATGTAAGTTGAATGTTACACGCTAGCGTACGGAGAATTTGTAATACAAGGCGTGTTGTATTTCAACGCTGTAGTATCTTAAACAATATTCAATTTATTTTAAAGCATCTTTAATATCCCCTCGTAAGATCTTTTCATAATATGTTAATGTAAAGAGCAAGTGTGTAGGAAATTAATTCGCTTATACCTATATGTTATTTGATTTAGAATTATTACAAAATATTTAAGTGTGGTTTGATTACATTTTGAAAAAAAATTAATGTCGTGTGGAAATTCGATTACTTTTGAAGCAATGATTCATTGTGAAATTTAAGTTTTTTGGCATTTTACCAACACCATTTTTCCGAACCACTACAGATATCTTAAGAAGCCCTTATAAATACAAAGCAAATCTCAAAATTATATTTCAATAAACTATTGTTGTCGTCTACGTGGCATTTTGCTAGTATCATAAATCTCCCGAACTATCGGAAAACTTCAATACGAAATGTTGAAATACGTTCACTGTACAAAAGCTGATTCTGATAAAACTTCCTTCTTTATTCGATTAAACCTGGAACTTTCGGTTTGTTTTTAATAAGTTGACCGTGAAAACTTGGAGCTGGAGAAGTTATTTAGTAGTTTAGATCGGAGGCGAGCCGCGATTTATCAAATTGGTGGTAGATTTTAAGGCATCTAAAAAGTATTCCTTCTACATTTTAGATACAAAACCTAAACATGGATATTTTTGCCAAATAGAATTTTTTAAATAAAGTGATCATTCTTGTATATTTTGTAAAATATTGTTGAAAATCTTATTGTTGTAAAGCTGTAGTTTTGTCACCGAATATTGAGACCAAACCGACCCTTTTTAGAGAATTTAAATTAATGTGTATTAGAATTTTTTAGAGATGTTTATCTATCTATACTTATACGAATTCAATTTTTTCTGTAACTACTACTTTTATACGACTCGTGGATATTTCCTTAGACTAGATGAACGTGTATGTCCTAGAGTAGTTGAATGTATTGATGTTAGATACGTAAAATTGCGAAGATTTTTGAATATTAATTATTCACAAGGTAACTCGTTCCGTGGTCTTTTAGATTTAATTGATTTTTTTTTATAAATATTAGTGATTGCTCAATCATCAAGTATTTAGTATCCGTAGACTTCCATTCTGAATTTATAAATTCATAGAAAAACCTTTTATCGATGGTAGGATTATTCATTGTGAAACTCATTTATTTCCATGAATCTCATTTAGTTTTAATATGTATTCTTTAGAATACTTGTAGATGTTAATGATCTAACGGGTTTGTGTTCGCAATTTATTTTTGACGAGATTTTCTAGCTCGTCCCAAAAATGAATTAAGCTATTCACTTTCATGTCTAAGATATGAGAAGTAGTGATTTTTCAGTCTAAAAAGCGTTTCGACATATTTACCTCGACAAGTTATTTAAAGTTCATTAATTAATACAGTGCAAGTAGGTCAATGTTAACAATTGATTATTGTCTTGTCCATACAGTATTGCAATAGGAACACAATCGAGATTGTTTGGAAACTGGGGCGACGTGACAGTAGGGTGATGTATTTAGGCCGGATGAATATGTATATGGGATGTCTTTAGGAGTTGTCAATATATTGTACATTTATTGAGGCACAGACAAAGAAAACGATTTTACTTCAATCTATTCGAATATTAAACGGAGAAGTAATATCCAAAATTCCGGCCCAGTCATCCCTGGCCACTGTGTTTGTAATATCCGGTTAGTTGTAAAGTCTACTAGGGCCAACAGAGCTAATAGCCAAAAACAGATGGACAAGTCATGTAGATAAGGCGCGACTCAGCTAGCCTGCAAAGTTCAAAATATTCGAAATAAAATAACATGTATAATATGTATTAATTAGCGACGCCATATGAATGAAGCTTCCATCATTGCCTTATTGTAGTCTGTCAAAATTATTATTTAAAAAATGATGATTTCATTTATTTTGTGCCCATGACATAGGTATACTTAAAATATATTTCTTGCCCATTGACGAATTTGCTAGTGTAACTCAAATAATAAACTTTTAAATGAAGAGATTTAACGTTAATAAAACATACTAAAGAGGAATTTCTTAAGCAATAAGTCGAAATTGATGTCGTTAAGTCTTTGCATTTAATTTATCCTAATGCAGCATTTTTAATAATATTTTCTAAACACGTCTTTCATTTCCATATTATGTAATCCTTTAAATTGTATAACTGCTGTATTCAAAGCTATTTTTTCCTTAAACTGCCAGAATCTTGTGATGAAAAATATTGAAACCTAACATTTTATGTGAGAAATTATAAATGTTAAATTTCTGAAATAATAAACACACATCTGTTTATCTTAATCATATTCAATAATATAATTTGTAAAAACAAATTATTTGGTCTAGTCTAGTCAAGAACTTGTAAAAATTATCAAATGAGTGTTTTGATTATATCATTTGAGCCAACAATCTTCTTCATACTTAAGATTAAACGTGTATTAAGTTGTTTTCGTTAAAGGTGACAGGGTAATTAAAAAAAAATATATGGTTGATAAAAGTAAACTGGAAATGTTTTCATTAGTAATTTATATTGACATAATCAGTACATTTTCTTTATACAGAAGAGAATTCACTTCAGTAAAAAGACAAATTTGACAATTTTTAAAAAGTACCTTTTGGTATCTTTAACTACTATAAGAAACAAAATGTTATCCCTTATGAAAGTGATTCTGAAGCATCCGCATGATCTACCTGTTGTAAAAAATTATTTTGACGAAATGTATTTTAATGTCCTGGAAATCTATTGTATATTTACAGAAAATTTTGTCATATCAAATGTACTTTATAATTACGTATACATGTTATCTCAGTATCTGTAGAAAAATTACCTTTTCTCAAACACTCTTATTAAAACTATGATAAGTAAATTTCAAATGTTTAAAAACTAATTATTATTATTATTATGCCAATGATTTGATAACTGGTTACAAAATTTAATCAGTCTTCCAGTGATAAAAATAAAACGAAAGCTATATTATGTAATAGTGGATATTTAAAGTGTATCTAAATTTTGAAGTATTCTCAAAGCAAGAGAAATATTACCACACCATTCTGCTGTATATATATATTTTATGTGTAACAATTAGTGTAGGTTGTGTGTTCAATATATAATTTTTACTCTTGTTTAACTATGGTAGAACAGCAAGATTAATCCAATATCTTCCAACACCATTTTCTATAATATTCTTTAATTTATCATAAATTCGTATTAAAGTGAGTTTACTTTAATTATTTTTTATATATATTTTTGTGAATTAAATTCAATAGATCTTATAGGGCATTCAAAAAATTTCTTAAATGAAACTCCTAGACGAAGGAAGGAACATGGTAATATTAAATAGATTGACACGAAACAGATTTTATTTTAGAAAAGTATCCAATTAAAATTGTTTGTTTAGAATGACATACCTATAATATACACAAACTATTAAAATATTTGTAGCCATGAGCATGAATAGCCATTTTCGCTAAACCAGTGTTATTTTTAATATGTCTTTATTACAACTGTTTAATCTCTCTGTATTTTTATATAGTGTGTTACTTCATACAATCATGTTAACTTGATAATGGACCGTGGTATAGTTTTTTAGAGGTTTTTGGGAACTCATTAAAAAATATACATTTAAAAAGTGTTTTTATTTTCTTTATATGTTTAGTAATTAAGTTAAGTTTTAATGAGTAGTTAAAAGTTCACTATAAAACTGCAAATATCTCAAAATTGTATAAGATATAAGAAACAGGTATTTTACATTTTTGATACGGTTTTAATTCCTAGAATGTCAAAACACTTAATCATAACTCGAGAGGTAACTTCGCAAAGCATTAATCTTTCATAAAAGATTTTAACTATATTACCACTTTTATCTTTTTCTACACAGTAACATTTATCATAGAATTCTGTGAATGTTGATGAAATTTCATATAAATATTCACATAAACTGTGGAGGTATAAATCGTTAGTAACTTTTAGAATTACTTCAGGGAATTTGAGTAAAACTTTGCCTAACTTCCACTCTGCTTCATGGTTGAGCTTAATACCTGACTTTTCGGCTTCTTTTAATAAGGTGTCAATAGATACTTGGGCTGTTCTAGCTATTGACTGAATCCTAGTCAGAGCATACAACAAGTAAACAGCAGTATTTCCTTTATCATCTAACATTTTGTCAAAGGAAAATATGTAATCATTAATTCTGTTATGAGAGAGGTCTGCATATTTAATACAGCCATAAGCAACTGCTTCTTGTGCTAGTTTCAATTCTTCAGGAGTAAGTACTTTGTCTCGACCTTTCTCAACCAGTTTGTCTAGAGATCTCTTTAAACCTTCATCCATGAGATCAATGAGTTTTACTGTATCTCCAGACCTTGTTTTAAACTTTTTCTTATCTTCACCTAAGACAACACCAAAACCAACATGTTCCATTCTTAGATCATTTGTAAGAATTCCTGCCCTCCTAGCACAGGCTTTTATAGTACAAAAATGTGTGTATTGCCCTACATCTGTTACATATATAAAACGGTTACACTTTTCTTCTTCAACCCTCTGTTTTATGGTTGCCATATCAGATGTATCATAAGTGTAGCCACCACCAGATTTCACAATTGTCAATGGTATACCAGTCTGCTCTGGGCTACTCCACATAATAAACCTACCCTCATCTTCTTCGAGTAATCCTTTTTCTTTTAATTCCTTTACAACATTATCCATCCTGCTTTGATAAAATGACTCACCACGATCAATGATTTTTATATCAAGTCGGTCATAAACCTTTTGAAATTCTTGACGTGACACTTCACATATAAGTTCCCATGCTGCAGTATAATCTGGGTTTCCAGACTGTAATTCAACAACACATGAGTATGCTCTTTTCTTAAACTCTTCATCTTCATCAAATCTCATTTTTGATTCTTTGTAAAATGCTTGTAAGTCTGATATTGGTGGAGAATGAGTTCTGTAATCAGGGAATTTATCCTGCAGGTGAGCAATTAACATTCCAAATTGAGTACCCCAGTCTCCCAGGTGGTTTAAACGGAGAACTTCATGGTTCAAGAACTCTAACACTCTGCATATACTATCACCAATAATTGTTGATCTCAAATGACCAACATGCATTTCTTTAGCTATATTTGGTGAAGAAAAATCTACAGCAATTTTATCCCGCTTTACTGGAGGTGGTTTTACACCAAATCTAAGTATACAGTTAAGAACATGTTCAACAAAAGCTTTATTTAAATAAATATTTAAAAATCCTGCTCCAGCAACTTCAACCTTTTCTACAAGAGGTGATGGTGGTGTTTTCTTTAAAATATTATTTGCAACTTCTCTTGGATTCACTTTTACATTTTGTGCTTTTAATAACTGTGAAATTGGCATAGCAGAATTGCATTGATAATCACCAAATTTAGGATTATTACTCGAAAGTGTTATAACAACAGGGGGGTCTTCCAAATCAGGGTAAGCCGCATCAATTGCAATAAAAAAAATATTTTTTAATTCGTCCAATACACAGATCGTACCTTCTATAGAGTTTACATCATTAATTAGTGTAGGTCTTTTTTTAGGTGTCCGTTTAACTGCTTGGGAACTTTCAACTTTAAGTGCATTCTCAAGAATTGCTAAGCGATGTTTTAGTTTTTCATTTTCAGAAGACAATTTATCTAATTCTGGATCAGAGACATAGCTGACATCACCTTTCGCAAGTTTTTCAAGTTCTTCTTCAATAGCCTTGGCTTCTTTTTCAGCTTTAAAAGTTCTTTCTTCAATTAACTTTAAATCCATTTCTGATATAATAAATAAGTGTGTATATTACTGGGAGAAACGTGATGTCTAAATATTGAGGTTATTTACGTAGACATATAATACATATTACATAGTATATAGTTATATACTATCCTTTCACCGAAGTGGCGGAGACTTTTTATTTGTCAATTTCTATCACAATAGTCAATATGACAGGAGTCCTGACAGTCGACACAGTGTCACAGTCTAATACACCTCATAGATGCACAATATAGACCATTGTAAAATCAACAAATTTTACAAGCATCTTGACCGTAGACTAGGGGTTGAGCGTCTTAGTGATACTTACATTAATTGCGTTTGCGCGATATATTCCTTCATTGTAATCTAAATGAAGGCATAATGTTGTGCAGCCTTTTTCGATTCATAACAGCAGTAATTATTAGAAAATATTGGTGCAAATAGTTTATTCAATATATTGACAGAAAGCTACTACATAATACTTTCTTGTTTAATATTTTAATTTACTTTTCTAAACAAATATCTAAGATTATTCTAACAATGATTACAGTATAGCAATGTTTTCCAAATGACATTTTGTGGTTATGGCAACCAAGGTCAAACAAACAGCGCCAAATATATTTCAAAAGTGGCAAGTGTTGCTGAAGTTAAATAGTAAATAAAAATAAATACATCCAGAAATATACATTAAATTTTAATCTTGTATGAATAATACTTATCGTGATTGACTTAAATGTTGTCAGTAAAACTTTTTGATATAATATTTTGAATAATTGTAAAGGTTAACAAACTCATTAACAATGGCACAACATAAACATATCTTGGAATATTCTTACAAGGACATAGAAATGCCATTTTGGCTAGATGAAATAACTAAGTATGTAGAAATATTTTTAATTATTTTAATATTTTAATAAAGCGATATTTTGCAAAGTTATTTATCTTTCAGTGATGTAAAGGAGACACACATAAGAGATTGTACAGAACAACCGTTTTATGAAAAGCAAAAACTAATACATGATGATCATAAAAAAGACAAACAGAGGTAAAAATACGACAAATTTATGTCTCTCAAGAAATTCTATACATTTATATAAAATGTGTTGCTTATTTTTTTCAGATCGCGTAGAACGTCATTAGACTTGGATCTACTTCTGAAGTCTGAAACTAAGCCTATTGCACATTCAGCAGGGTCTCTACGCTACAACCATAATAATGGTAGGTTCGTTGAGTTTAATTAAAACTGCTACATGTTTCACGTGATAATATAACTTATCTTTCCATAGGATTTACTCAAAATGGACGGCGAAAAAATTTAACCAAAAATAAAACAGATTGGGCAGATTCAACAACTGGAATGACTAACGACTTTTTGTCGGATTTGCTGCCACATTATGTTACACCACGCCACAATAGATTGAACAATAAATTAGACAATGACTTCTTTGACGTGATCATTGGCACTCGTAAATATATTTAATTTAAATATATAGTTCCTTCTTAACGTAGCTGAAGAAAATTATACAACCATAAATGGAAATAAAGTATATAGTTAATTTTATAACCTTGGATATTATAAATAAATAACATTTGTAGGGCCTCAAGACACAACCAGGCATAATAAAAAAGTAACGCAAATTGATACGATGCAGAATGTGAATCATAACGGAATTGTAAAAACATATTCAAAAGCGTATTCGAAAAAACCGTCGTCAAAAGATTCAACAAAGGGAAACCAATTTAATGACCAAACAAAAAATGACTTTGTTATTCCCGAAACACCAGAAGGAAGATTGTTAGAGTTAAAAATATATTCCAATTGGGGTGATAAATCACTGGTTGGGTTAAATGGTATTGAACTATTTGATTGTAATGGAGAACATGTTTCCGTTGACAAGGTACAAATAACTTAATCCTAACATAATAAACTCTAAAGAAAGTTTATTTCGTATGTTTTACCGTCTACATCGCAAAATCAGATTAAAATTACTTAGGGCATAGAGATAGATGAAACATTTTATATGCAGAGGAAGTCTTGTGATGCCACAAATGATCAAAAATGAAGCATTGATAAAGTTATGAAATATTTTTTTTAGGTATGGACAGATTCAGAGACAGGTGATCAGTCAAAATATGGCCAAGTGGAAAACATTATTGATGGGGTGGTTCGAACTAAAGATGATCAACATACGTGGAGTGCTCCGGTTCCACAAGGATTACCTATTGCATTGAGTATATTACTGAGCAAGTGCACAAAGCTGGCTTTGCTTAGAATTTGGGTTCGTTTTCATAAAATGATTTATATAGTTATTTTTGGTAGCAGAAAATGTTTGTTCTGTATTTAACGTTTTACAGTGCTGTAGCCGTATGACTAATTATTATTTTTTTGTAGAATTACAACAAGTCACGCATTTATTCGGCTAGGGGAGTTCGGCTGGTTCAAATAAAATTAGATGATCGAATTATTTTCCAAGGCGAAATAGCACGAGCAAGCGGCGCAGTTAAAGGACTTCTTCCTATTTTCGGAGACGTAATATTTTTTTGTAAATCTACAAATTTCAAAAGCTTTTGATTATTCTGGACTTGTTGTAATGTATTTTCTTGATTTCTAGACAATCCTCTTCACAAAAGATGCAACGATATTAGAAGCTATATTGGTAAATGATAAGAATTTTAAATCGTTATTAAAAAATAATGATCCAGTGACTGAAACAAATACGGCTGAAGAGCGCCCCCCTACTGCTAATGATAGTAATAATACAGTGACAAAAACAAATGAAGACTCACCTAGAATTCCAAAAGAAATTAAATATATAGCAAAGGAAATTAAGTTGACTCTTATGTCGAATTGGGGTCAGAAACATTTAATTGGTCTTACAGGTAATGTTATGAGATTTTTTACTTTATTTTATCATATTATAAGCTTTTCTATTTTCGCTAACGGATTCTTATAATATTTATAATTATTTCTTGTTTACTATTTAGGAATTGACGTGTTGTGCAACAATAATTCAGTTAATATTTTTAATGGTTATGCATATACAAGTTATATAACCGATGACGATCAGGCAAAACTTGAGTATGGCTTCATTGATTGCAAGAACCTTTTCAACGGCAGCAATATTTCTACTAAATTTGATGATATGTGGTGCACTAACTTTATGCCAGGAATAAAATTTTGTCACATTGTTATAGTGTTTCAAGAACCAATGGAAATTACTAGTAAGATCTAAAGATTTTTCTCATTTGAATAGTACAAAATTATATCTACGTTCGTGCCTTTATGGCCTATTTCTAAGCCTTGTATAACGGGTGTAAGTAGTAGATACATTGTCTCACGTCTAACTGCTATATTATTTTTCTAAATTGCGCTTCTGTGAAGCTAGAGCCTAAGTATAAATTAAAATAAAGTATCTAAGTTTAAAAATATTTTTTTTAATAACCATACCAGTGAATGTGGTAAAGCGTTTAATAATTAAATTTGAGGAGTCCATAATGTTTACAATTTTTAAATTATGTAATTGATACTATAAGCTGCTTAATTTGGTCTGCCGGTAGTGATTCATTTTAGTAAGATGATAAATGGAATTCCAAAGACGGTTATTGAATACTTGTTTTGTAAAAATTAAACTTGTAGGGTGAGGAATGAATTGTGTATAAACCGTTGTGTGCAAATGTGAAGCTTTTAAGATCTTTCTTATTGAAGTAGAAATAGATAAAGCAAAATTTTTTAATCTTTTGCTTAGGCATACGCATTTGGAACTACAACGCCAATATGGAATTATCATATATAGGCGCGAAACATATTCGTATATCATTAGATGGTAATCAGTTGCACAGGCGACCATGGTTACTACGACGTGCTCCAGGAGACACCTTTTATGATTATCTACAGCATATCGAGCTTGCTACAATTGATGACAGGTTCGTTTTTAGAGATATATTGTATTTTTTTAGATATTAGTAGACCCAGCCACGCCCTGCTGTGGTTCCCTTACACTACGTTGAATTCATATTTAAAAGAACAAACAAAATCAAAATGTTGCGCCATCGTATTGGGCGCGTAGCCCACTTATACATATAAAGCAAAATGTTGTGCCGGCCATTAACTAACCTACACCGCCATATGAAACTTAAAAATAATAATATAACCCTTTCTCATAAAACATACATACGTAGTCCATAATTCAGGGTTATACCTCAAGTTGGACATTTGGTTCACACAGTGTACAAAATTTCATCAACATCAAGCAAGTAATTTCGAACTCCATTGGTGGCAAACATCGTGTCACGAAATTTTTATATATTTAAAGATAATTTTATGTACTTCAATTGTTTGTAGAGAAAATAACGAAGAAAATATAGATGGAAATCGAAAAGTGTTTGAAAGTAACATGAATTTTGGATCTCCAACTGGATTTGTTTTACAACTGAACATATTTTCTACTTGGGGTGATCCATATTATGTGGGTTTGACTGGTATTGAACTGTACGATCCGCAAGGAGATTTGATTGAAGTAACTGAAACTAGTAAGTTTTGCTAACATAGATACGATAGATAAAAACCTTTCCTTTATTGACGAATAGTTAAAACTAAATCGGTAATAACAAATAACAATTAATACTATATATACTATACTACGCTATATCTATATACCAGTTTTTTATTTTCGTTCTTTTGTTTATCTCTTAGGTAAGTACCTACCCATCTATTTATTTAACGTCCTCTTTCACTTTTTCCGTTCCTGGGATACCATTTCAATACGAATATCCTTTTATAATTACTCTAGAACATTAAGTAATATTCATATTAGGTCTAATCATATTAATTATTATGATGAACTCGTAATTTCGACTTTTTAGATGTTTGTGCACAACCGGCAAGTGTCAACGTACTTGACACTCTT
>JAOSYY010000015.1:1543285-1560738 GCA_025727935.1 Hebomoia glaucippe
AAATACATACAACCCCCAATTTTCAACCCTCTACAGTCAACCCCTATTATTATGTGGCAAAACGACGTTTGCGGGGTGAGCTAGTAATAAGTAAATATTGCTTTTAATTTCAAACTTTTGTTAAATAATTGACTACTTCATATTTTTTTTTTTAAAGTTTCGCCTTCAAGCCAGATCAAATATTTGGTAGCACATGTAGATTTCTATGAATTACTAATAATATATCAAATGTTAACAGGAGGCTCTACGTGCAGTTTGCTCCGAGGTCGATGTACATCCCTTTGAAAGGCATATATCAGAGGCTGAGAAACTCCTCAATAGATACGAATTAAAACTTAATGAATACAATGATACTGTTAAAATGCCAACAGACTTCGTGCCTCTTAGCGAAGTCTCTCTTGCTGATGAGGCATGGCACAACAAAATGTCTGAAGGTTAGTAACATACATAAACATCAATATTATTAAGTAAATCCCTACTTGATTTTAAGCACCTAATCATTTCTCTCATCGTTTCATCTACGTTTTATTATACATTCATCAAGTGTTAACACATTTCCGCAAAGTAACTGGGACAGCGACATTGCTTTCATTTTGACAATGCAGACAAGACAGCTCATTTGCATGCACTGATCGACCTAAATATTACACTTTGTGGTTTCAGACTCACTGTAAAAATACCCATTTTTCGTCAAGGCAGTGACGAACTATTTGTTTAATATATTTGTAATATGGGTATTTGTTGCAAATAGCTGCGAATTCACGTTCCGAAATGAATTTTGCCAGCTTTTATACTATTCAGTCTAACACGATTTATATTTTTAAAAAGCATTAGGTACATGAAAGACAATTTCCAATTGACATATTATTGATCAACTTCATAGAAATAAAAAAAAAATAGTAATTATATATATAATAAGATTTGAATTTTCTAGAAATACCTACTAAAATTAAACCGCTTTTATGATATACAAAACAAATAAGCAAAATATATTAATTCTTTATGAGATCAAGCTTAGGTATACATATATAATAAAAATAAGTTCGCATTTTGATATCATAATCTAAATTCTAATTTCTCTTTTGTTCTAGCACGTAGATTTACATGTCGTTGTTTATATTTTTTTATATTATAGGTACCTAGATGGTTAAAATTATAAACTCTAACACGTCACATAGTGATATCTTTGTTACCTATATAATATACAGTTTGTGATCTCACACGTTAAATGACCAGATGGGCACGAAAAATTATAAGAATTATAAGATATTAAAAATTATAAGTTAGATGCTGTGGGAAACCTGCTCTATGCTATTCAGATTCACTTAATTCCTTTTATAAATTGTATATACGAAATGATTTAATTAATAATGATGTAAACTATATTTTTGACCTTATTTAGTAATGGAACGCCAAGAGAAAGACGTAAAGAAGATACAACAGTTACTTTCCGACGCAGAAAGTATGTGGAAAGATCTTCCTCGGCTCACAGACCTCAAACGTTCTACTAACGATACCTTGGAGGCGCTGAACGCTGCTCAGCTGGATTGCGCACGCAATGAAAACACTAGTAAGATTTTTGATTCTTAAGATCAGCTTGTCCTCTGAAATTTTAAAATATAAAATTTCAAATAGAATTTTGAATATTCATCATCTGAAACCTATATGATGCAGTTTTCATTTTGTCTGATAGCCATGAAAACTTGACAACCTTACATAATTAAATTTACTTGTATTCATCTCACAAATGTTACGTTTCTTTTCGATCTCTACCGCACTGAAGATATTTTTTTTCCTTCCCGTAATCCGAATCCGGTCTTTCTGATGAAAACTCAACTCATATAGTATGTAATGAACAACAGAATATCAAATTAAAAATTAAATTATGATTAAAAGTTTTAAATAATAACAGCGGTATTGAAAATTACGGCGAAGATTCGGGAAATGAGTGAAAACTTGGTTGCAACGAATAAAGACATCCAGCAGAGCTTAACGCAAAGCAATACTATGAGTGAGCAAGCATATAACGACATACAACGTAGTTACGAAACTTTGAGAAACGAGGTATGTATGGTACTTTAATTATATAACACATTCTATATAAATCCAGCGTGATGGAACATTTAGATATCGGTTCAACATTCAACATTCAACATCAAACATTTTTTTTATGAATAATTCTCGCAAACATATTTTGTCGATCTTCAGTGCATTGAACATGTACCTTATAAATAAAAAATGAAAATTGTTATATTGTCTACACAGCAATTGTACATATTTTAGGTACAACTATTTTCAAAGAATGAAAACGTAGTAGCCCAGATTTATGACAACACATTAACTAACAAAAGGCGTATTGAGTATGGAGTTAATAGAATTGTGCAGGAAGTTGGCGACTACATCAAAATACAGACCAAAAACCTTAATAAAACTATAATCGATAGGTAAGATATTTATTAATAGATTTATATTATTTTCTATTATAATACTCGAATACCTTAACGTTTTTAAGAATTAGATATTTTTAAGTTATGGGACTAATTTTATAAATCTGACTTTTATTTCTGAACAGGTTAGAAACAATACAAAGTGAATTGATGCAAAACCAATCGCTGGTACATACTAATTTGTCGGCAAAGATAGAAACGGAAATGTCACAGGTGTGGCGGCAGATGGGCATTATGTACACGCAACTCACCGCCAGCAAGGCCTTGCTAGACAAACTTACCGTAATTATATTTACATACATTGGCTACCCTAAATATTTTAGATTCAAAAATCAATTACAATAATTGTCGATTCTAGTCTAAACGTTAATACCGTTATCCGTAGGCCGGGTAAATAGGGTCCAGTAAACGCGTAGGAGAAATTTAAAAATTTGCAATCAGGTCACAATTTTACGTTCATAGATGAAATAGTTGTGAATGTAGGTAATGCAATTTTATTCTATGGCGTTTCAGTCTAGGAATTTCCAAATGCTAACGTGTTGGAGACGTCACCTAGCATCAAGTTAGTCTTATATACGTATGTTGAAAACTATTACAAATTATACCCTTATGAAACATTACTAAATGTTTCCAGTGAGTTAGATCGACGTGGTCCATCCATCCTAGAATACTCGATGATTAAACGTTGATTAATTCTTTAACAAAATGTTTGCTAAATGGAAATTAATTTGCATCACTCATACAGAATAACGTGTTTATTAATTAAACAGTCTTATCCTATAACGCAATAAACTTCCATTTAAACACGTTATGGTTCTAATCAACTAATAGCCCATTAAACCGACAGGAACAAACTGACCAATATGTTAATGGCACTGCCACGTCCCTGGATGACATGAAAAATAAGGTAAGCTATAATCATCTTAAAATCAATACAAATAACGTATGAAATATTCAATTTCGATTCCTTTCAGGTGGCCTTAATATCGACACGAATGATTGAGGTACAAGAGAATTTGAACTTTTTGTTAGGAAGTTTAAAACTTGTAACAGAAGAATTCACTCAGATAAAGACGGGTTTAGGTGATGCCCTAGATACAGCTAAATCTGAGTTGCAAGAAGTGCGTTCTAAAATTAAAGGTTTGTTCTTCGTATTGACCTATTCAATCTTTTTTTCATTTGAATACACAACGTAATTTTTCAATAATTGATTCAAAGAAAATATTTAGTCGTTTAAATTTTTAAACCGATGTTTTAGATGGACAGGAGCCTCACAACGCGGAGAAGCAGTAGTGGTAAAACATAAGTAATAAATAGTAATTAAACCAAATAACGTATATCTAAGTAAATAATTAATGACATTATATGTAAGTTTATCGAGTTAATTAAAATTTGTTTGTTCTAATTTCCTGGAATCATTTATCAATTTTATATTTAGAATCAATTGCGTTTTGTGTATGATACATTATGAATTCAAATAAAACACAATACAAACTTTTGCAAATATTTAATCTCTTTCATAATTGTGGATCTATAATATTTATATTGTACAAGTTATATGTTACAATTTTATCGTGACTTGAGCGTCACAGACACCGTGAGCGTAAAACCAACTGATGAGGGTTTGACAGAAATAACTTTACAATAATTATTACATTGATATAAATTTCATAACCATCTTAAATAATATACACACAAATTATTTGTCTTTCATAGTGATTAACTATTACAACCTCATTTTCCTATGTGCAATAACTGTTAAACAATTGCTTATACATATTATGTTATTATCAAGAAAAAAATTTCGTGCCCTTATTTTGAATATTTCGTGTTCTAATCGAATTTATAAAATGTATCCAAGAAATACAAATAATATCATTTATTTAGGTTGAATAATTATATTATTTTCAAACTATTAACTAGACGTATTTTCGTATATTTTTAATACAAGTCCAAAATTATGTATTTTTTTCACTTATATTAAAATGGTTAAAATGATATACATAGCAAAATGATGATTGTACATAGGTTTGATATAAAACATTGGACAATTCCTAAAAGCATGATTAAGTATAATAGCAATCAAAATACTAGGTAGACTAAGGCATTCGTTGTTATAGACAGCCTGATGGGACCATACGAGCTAAGTTAAACAAATATATTTCCGGAATGTAAGATACATATATAACTACAAATATAAAGAAATAACAACAATAATATAAATGTAACAAAATGCCAAACGAAAAGATAATAAAAAGCGAACCGGTCGCATCGTTACAAAACTACATCAATTAATAGTGTATTCATAAAACACATTCAATTGACAATTACGTGCCAAATAATAATTAAGAAGGTATTACAAAGAGGCATATTTTCTGGCAGTGGCAAATCTAACACTCATACATTCGAACGTTTTATACACGAAGAACACTATATGTACATTGATAAATGTTTAGATTTATATTAATGCAAAAAATATTTACAGATTTCAAGAAAGCACTTAAACACTCCTCATACTACGCCCAAAACCTACCGTTATACAATACCTAACCATATAAGTAACAATTGTGCTTAAACTACCAAAACAAATAAATGGTTGATTAAAGTAATAAGTGGTTATACCCCATAAAAGAAACATATTAAACAAAAACCCAATAACCAAAAATTATAAATACCTAATATTATTACAAAATTTTGTTAGTACACACTCAATTGATTAAAAAAGATTGTAAACTCGTGTATTATTTATATATTGGTTGCGTATATTTATAAAAATCACCCGTACCAATGATACACCATAGAGGCTATCTGGAAACTAAATTAGAACGATATAAAATGACAACACTTAAAAACATCAGTCCCACATTTAAAAGCTGAAAGGTGTTACAATCATTGTGCGTATGTTGTACAATCCAACCCCTCAATTCATCCTTAAATACTTTACATTTTTCATCAAGCAACAGGTAAGGAAAAACTCAATGGAGAAAGGAATGATATCCAATTATATTGTTAATTCATACAAATTTCCATAACATCCTACGTGTGCCCAAAATACGTTACTCCATAATGATATTACGCCATTGTAGTATTCAAACCGAAAAGAACGATTGAGCTAGCCGTTCCACAGCCAGCGTCGCTTATGTTAAGCAATTGTATCTTAATATTTATAATTTAAGCTCCTAACTAAGTTTCAGTGTAATTGTGCAATATATAGTATATTCGTAAAAACGCAACAGAACCACCGGAAAGCCCGTTGTATATCGCAACCTGTTCGAAAAAATCTTATCCCATATTTATAAACTACCGTCACTCCGTACAAAACGATACTATCTATCCATAAGATCTATATATTTGTCTATATTTCACTATGCCGCCCAGAGACTCGTATCGAAGCCTTCTATACTTTATTATACTAAGTTTCTGTGGAATGCATCAGTGTGTTCTGAATACTCTATAATACCGTTTATATATTTTGCCAATAAACAGATATAGTATTCTTTATAAATGCTAATTCTGATCTTATGATGGTTCTTACATAGGAAGACATACAACTAGACATACACGTCTGTAATGTAAACTGACATTTAAAAAATACATAAAGCCGATATCGAATAGGAATTAAAAAGGAGTGAACTAAAATGTCGCAAGGAAGCAGAGTTTATTCAGTCGAGACGATCAAATCCACCGAATCTCCGATACGGAGACAAACACGTCAGCAACTAAACTATAACCACCCCATGAATCCGAGGCACTTACATGACCTTAAGAGTAATGATATACTACATCTAACTAGTGGTACCGTAGTAGCTCATTGTCATCCCGGGAAGGAGCCGTTGATACAACGGATGTGACACATTTAAAGCTATGGACATGTTTCACGTACTAATCGTTATAAGTTCTAGCCTAATGTCGGGAAAGAAGGTAGCTATCATAGACGTACAAATATCTTAATTAGATAACTTATCCTCAGCCCTTAAAACTTACGTCGACTGACCATTAACCGGTGCGATTACATACGAAGTTGGTGTTGCAACTTGAGTGTCTGATTCGATATAAAACTTCGCTAAGTTAGTGTCATGATAGAAAATATTGTGTCTCCCTGTGAGTTTTGAAAATATCTGAACGAGTGCAGTAGTGAAAAATAGTCATTAATATAAATAAATATACCCGAAATTCATACTCTAAACATATTTACGATAAAGATAAAAGTAGATAGTACATCGTCTCCTGAACCAAACCTACAAGCGAATGTGACCACGCGTGACTATGTACATATCGATATGTCGCTATAACAAAACAACAATTATGTATAATTTTAAAATTGTTGCACATATATATGTACAAATACAACGGGTTCAGTTTAAACTGAACTTAACATCGATAGATTTCGTCTTTGCATGGCACTTCATCACAGGACGTACAGAAGGCGAATGGTTGGAAACGTAATTCAATTCCTATCACAACAAATTTAATGAGGTCTCAAAGAAATACTTTCTAGTGAGTCTTTTTTAACGAATTTACAATAGAAATGGTTATATACTCAGCCATGCATATTTTATTCAATGTAGACTTGGTCACTTGTACAAGTTTAACATTTAGCCTTCACGAAACCGAGGTTATACATCAATAATAAGACCGCTCCAGTAAGTATGAAATGTGCATGAATACTGGAGCAGCCTGCCGTAACGGCACTGTTCAAACTGCCATGCACAGCTTTACAAAATATTAATCTTATGTACATATTGTCGCTCGAAGATAAGAATAAGAACTAACATCTAGGAACAGTACACATAATTAAAACAGTAACTCAAATCCATACAGGTATACTAATTATCTGCACTAATAGATTTGTTACTCAAACAATGGTGAAATATGTCTGACTAATGTACATTTCGTCTGATTCTTCTAAACATTTCCACCTTTCGTTAAGCTCTAGATATAATTTATCTCTTAATGCAGACATGAACATGAAAATAATCATATAAGGTACATAAATCTACAAGGTCTGCCTTGGAACCTGCAACCTCAATGTAACTACTAATACAGCCTCATTTTGACACGTGAATTTCTAGGACCTGCAAATATGAATCATATTACCCAAAAATAAGGTTTTATACATCATATAGTAAAAATTTAATCAAAGCACATTGTTGCTTGAAAGTGCCAATTACACTTCTTTATTTACATAAAGTGAGTTTTTATCAACAATAAAAGAATTGTGTTGAAGATTTAAAAATGAAGTAGAAGCATTAACCTTTAAACTTTATAAAGAGTTGAGTCACTGCTGGTTACATGTACTGTGTTTTTAAGTGGGGTATAAATGGTGTGTGTTGAGGGGGTTTACCTCCTTGTGCTCTTGGAGGATGGTCGCGAGTGGGACTGCGTGTGGGGGGTCGCGACCCCCCCCCTCTCCTAACTGGAACATGATGCGGCCGACACTGGCGACAATGGAGAATCGCGAGGACAACCCGATAGTGTAACTACGACCTGCAACAATCATACAAATAGTTTTCAGTTATTAATTTATCACATTGGTATAACTTTTAGTTGGAAATCAATTACTTTGAAATCCACATGAAATTAACTTTGCTTTTTATATTATAATTATACCCTGACCTGCCTTTAAAAATTGATAAAATATAAATATAAATAATAATATTCATCTTACTTTTTAAATACTTTCATTCATTTATTATAAAAAATGTACGATGGATTTCCTCTATATTACATACCTTTCGGCTTCCAGCATGGTTTCTATGTTCACATAGCCAAACACCTTGCCACGTGCCAAGATTTAACTTTCCATCTGTGATAGGGATAGTCAGTGAAGAGCCCAAGAAACACGCCTTTACATGGGCAGGCTACAGAAAACAAGGAATTTTTTCTTTAATTTTATGTCACATTATAAATATTTCAAATGAAAATTATAAACAAGAAGAAGAATCAGAAAACAGGGTATCCCAAAGATTTTGCTAAAAGAAATATTTGAATCAAATTCTCTATGAAAAAGAGAAATGATTGATTTATATTAAAAACTATCCTTAACAAATGTTTCTATGTACGGTATTTATTAATATAATTAATCATTAATTACCATTAAGATACATACTAGATAAAAAAATATAGCTATCACTCTACAGATAACCTCTATTTATAAACAACATCTTTAGAAAATCAACATCCACAAGTTTTTATTACAGATAAATGAGAAGGAAGTTACTTGATGGTATGTGATGCATATCTATATATACCGATAGCCAGATCTTGATATCTTTTTATTCAATGATGCGAAAATATACAATAACTTAGTAAAAAATAATAATATATAGAATAATAGTAAGCTGTGTCACTTATGTGAATGTTTAAAATAAAAAAATACAAGTATAACAAGCAACATGTTGTATAACAAGCATTGTTGTATAAGAACCCTTATCAATGATAAAACTTCAAGGTCAGGACCACATCTTTAAGATGAAACTGTATTTATTAAAATGTAATTATTTAAAGATTGATTTTATACTAACAGAAGACAGAATACGTAACTTTATTAAATGCATTTACCATCATTAAACTGCTTAACTGTTATTGATGTACTTCGACAAGTAAATATTTTATACTTTTATAGGTAATCAGGTTACTTTTCTCTCTAATGTAAATTTCTCATTTTATTTTTGTGGAGATAATTAAATTATGAGAATTTATCATATTCTTATGCCAAGTTAAAAGATTATACATTATAGTTGATGCCTTAAATATTCATAGACAATTTTAATATTAACAAAATGGAATAATAATGTGTGCTACACCATATAAATTGAATTCCTGGTATTACCGATACTGATTTAAGTACTAGAACAATCACATGTAGCTTTTAACCAAATTTGTAATATTATATAAAATTTATTTATAAAGGTTGTCAAAGTGTATTAATGTAAACAGCTGCAAAAGGCATGTTGTTGACAAACAAAGTGGATTTTAAAATTGTTATTAACAATGTAGATTTATGTTTCATGTTACTTAGCATGATCCTGGACAGATATGAGATATGCAATTATTATACTAATAATATTTACTATAAATATAGATAATTGAATTAACAAATTGTTCCATATCTAAATATGTTCTCTATATTTGAATTATGTAGCTAACAATACTGAATGGTAACAACAACTTCCATAATTTATTATTTATATTAAGAATATGTAGCCAATAAATATTCTCTCACCATATCATCAGGGCCCTCGCATGAATGTCGGTAAGGAAGACCCTCGGGTACTATTTTGTTGAGCATCATCTCCATATCGTCTCTCACATCAGGATCCCAACTTTCGTTTAGTGCTAGACTTGCTGAAGTGTGCATTACTGGAATAATTAGTCATATAAAGCTTTAGCGAAATGTACCATTTAATAATTAAACAACAAACAACTTTATCCGATTTGGTAAGAAAAACAATTGTCATTAGAATTTCAAGTGGGACGGAATGCTGCATCGGCGGTGACTTCGTACTCACTTTGAATATGGCAAAGGCCAACAGAGAACTGCGACAATTCAGGCACCTGCTTGAGTATCTCTTCAGTAACTAAATGCACGCCCCGGTGCTGCGGCCTCAAATTCAGCTTCCGTTGGAACCACGCGGATCCGATCTGAATTCCTCGGTTTGAGGCCATGTTTAATTTTTTAATACACTACAGAGTGACCGCAAGAACACAAACGATATTATACAACATCACTTAGAACAATCTTTACACAAATTAAACCACAATTATCATAAAAAATACATTTTTAATCTTTGGATTATAATAAATATAGCGGAGGTTATAGGACAGATTCGACACCCTATTTTCTGCGGGAAAGTGAAACGGTCTTCAAATGAAAGAGAAGAGCGATCGAGCGTGTGTTGTCATTTCAGAAAATCGAATATGACATTTAATACTGTCATTTCAGTCATTTACTTGAAACTTTTCAGTGATAAAAATAGTTAATGTAATGGTTATTTGAAAGTTATATATATAAAATTTAAAAACATTATAATAAACTATAACTTTGAATTAACCAAATTTACAACACTAGTAACACATTGACAGTTATCTTCATAAATAATTTGAATGAATTTCTTTATATTTTAGTTAATTAATATTGCTTTTCAATTAAGACATCGTCAATATTTAAATAAATACGTAATAAAGTGAATCTTGGCATTTGTAATTCATTATAGTGTATTTCATTTAAAATATTTATTCATTAAAGAACTATGGCAACACCTAAAAAAGCGCGTGAAATTCAATGTATCGAGTTGATAATAATAAAAAAGTTACATGCCTAATAAATCATTAAAAACTACAATAATATAAAATCTGTCAGTAATTTATTTTGTAATGCTAATTATTATAACACGCATTAAGGAAAAGTGAAATATAATTATTTCTGACTACTGTTATACAACCGAAAACTATTGGTTGTAAACAGACGTTGGGTGTGCCAAGGGTTGATAAACGCAAAAAAGGTGCGGCTATTAAACACTCTACGGAATTGGTACAATTAGTTTTTCTTTCGTAGAAGGTGTTTTGCGGACACGACATCGCACGCGTTGTCCTAGTTTGTTAGACTGTATTTGTAGTGCAATCATCGTAACTACCTAGGTACAATCACAATGGATCCCTTAATGGATGTTATAAAAAATTCAGAGGAGCCGGAATGGCTTGAAAGGACTGTGATAGGTGAACTACGAGTATGGCAAATTATGTTTCTGAGTTTAGTTGGCCTTACTACTTTAAGTAAGTGAATATTTAATATGGCGTACGTTAATTCTCATAGATGTGTTAATTACATCACCCTTATGTATTAAATAATAAGCCCCAATAGGTAATTAGTATAGAAAATATATTCATTTTTAGTCTACTAAATAAATACGCAATACGAATATAATGGCATACTATGTAGTATTATTCATGACGTTGTAATAATAAGACGAGTCAAATTTTAAAGCTTTGTAATAATAAGATAAATATCTGCTGAATACATAAGTAGCCGTCTGTGTCTTATCTGAAAGATACTTAATTAATCTAAGAAACACAAAGAACTAGCGGTTTTATTAAGAACGTAAAAGAAAGCGATACGAATCTGCGTTGGTTTTATGGATAATTTTTTAGACACTAAAAAAATCTCAAGAAAAATTAAATTGATTTTTGTAATCAATGAATTCACTCTTTATTTCATAACTTCCTTTACAATATTTATTTACATATAAATAAAAAACTTTGTCCTCTGTTAATATCGGCTCTAACCTCATAAATACCCACCCTATACTTTCCCAGTCGTAATGATATGTTGCTGTTTTCGTTTCCGCATTCCACGCACGAAGCAACAGATCGAAGCCGATTATAAAAGACGCAAGATAACTAGAAGGTTCAGACAAGAACTGGAAACCATACATGATTCAAAAATGGACACCATATCACTGAAAGACGGTACGTAGCTACTTCACTTTGTATTCTTACTTATTTCCTGCATCTTATGATATACTTCAAACATGAGTATTTGACGATTGGTATCATGCCTATTCCATGAAACTATGTTTTTACTATCGTTAACAAAGAGTTGTTAGACTTATACGATAATTGGGACGCTCTAAAACGTGTTTATGAAGTAATACTATTTAACGCCTTAGCTGAAATATTTTTCATATTTAGTACTTTAGGACTACATGAAGATGATGCAAAAAGTAAATAAAGACTCATAGATTAGGTATGTATATAAAATATAAGAATCACGTGCCACCAATTGCAGTATATTGACTGATCTCTAAAATAAACAACAATGATAAGCAACAAGATAAAATTAATTGAAAAATACACTATTATACTTTGCACTAGCGTTGGTACTGTTGAACGAAACGAGTCAATCAATGGAGGAAAACCAGGGTTCGCAACCTAGTTCTATAATGTCGCCGCAACAATTAAGTAAGTTAAAAAAAATATATTGATAATTTAGATCACATTGTAATGATATGTATATCCTCTTAAAAATTCTCGATCATTCGTATTTTGAATAAAAAGTACCTACTTTAGAAATGGAGTTATTAAATACCACTTAAGTATAACAGCTTTTAAGTATTTCACTAATTCCACGACCAGGTACTTGAGAAAGGTGTCGAGTGAAGATTTGATTCCTACTTATAATAATATAGGTGCTTACCTTCTGTACTTTTTCCTTTGTTTTATGCCACGTTAACACTTTCGCGCTTACTGTTTCGTCATTCTTCCCATAATGGACCATTTGACCTATTTTAAGATTTTTGTGTTACGGATCTTCACAGAATTCCTGTATTAATACAATAGTCTATTTCAGTTACTAATTCTTACCTAAAACTATAATATGAATTTGTATGAAAAAGGAAAACGATTTAGGTATATAAAACAGCAACGCATTCATAAAAACAAAGTTATTAATTTTATTTTTGTTCTTTTTGTAGGTTCGTTAGAAACTTCCTTTCATCCTGATCAAAAACCAGACCCTCAAGGATCTGGACCTAACAGCGGTCTCAATTTCGTCAAATTTGCAACCAAAGTGGCTAATTTATCAAAACTCAGTCAACCTAAATCGCCAACATCCCCGACTGCACCTGGGAAAATGGATTTTTAAGTACTAAAAAAAATTTCGTCACTTTTTAAAGAGTAGAATATTATTTTAGACTATTTGAGTAAATTAATTATTTACAATTTGTCACTATATTATGACTATATCATTATACTCATCTTTTCTTTAATAATACAAGGAACATAGAGCAACTGAACGTTAAGTTGACGTTCAAGTCAGTAGTAGACAAAGTTATTTTTAGATAGACTGCTTCTAGTCTATATACCTTCTTTTATCTAGTACTTAATTGTGTATGAGTCAGTGTAGAATATGAAGGTTTAATAAATGTGTAATGAATCGTCATCATCATATTTGCGAAGTGCCTTCGAAAATTATTGGAATGAAGCCTATTAAGCTTTGTGAATAAAGAGGTTAGAATGTAAAGCCTTTGATTTTGTTGCGAGAAACAGAAATATTATATACCAGAACCATAGAACACATGATATAATAAGTCTTACACCTTATTTAATAAGTCGCATAAAAATTTAATTCTTCTATATTTTCATTATTTTTTAATCCAAACTGGAAGCAGATATTGATGAAACAGGACATAGTACTCATTTTACCATTTTAATTAAGGAAATAAGAACCGATTGCATTAAGATGTTTTCTTTAATCTAGAAAATAAAAAATACAGTATAAACGGATTTTAGATCACAAGAATAATTACATATTCACAAATAACTTTAGTATCCTGCAGTTTACATAATCTCGCATAAAACTGACAGTAAAAACAATCATCAAATTGAAAGCTATAACTTTAAAGCAACATTTAACTTACATTATAATACATAAATAATACATCTTGCAAATAAAAATTACATAAAATTCAAGTTAGCTACATAATATTATTTAAATAGTTTAAATTGTTTCTACATGCTCATTACGTTCCATTCAAGACCTGTGTTTAATCTGTCATGATAAATATATAATGTCGGCGTGTTATCGTTTATTTTATGACTTAGTTTAATACATTCCTTTGACACTAGGACGATTAATTTAACCTAAACTCTCAGTCCATGACTTGCTACACCACAATCTCAAACACATTTCTTTCTATTCCTAAAAGGTGTACATTATTTGGGAGGGCTGCTCAAATTATTAGGATGGACAACCAATAACTTTCAAAGATGAATTGGGATGGTTATTCATAGCCAATTTACTTGATTGTTATTATAATCCTTGCATGTAGTTTCTAGAATTTTGATTACAGTACTAGACTTCACTTCAAAGCATTTTGTCATGATGACTGGCTGTAAATGTTGCGTTTAACATTCACTTAAGTAAACAAATACTTCTGGAAGTGGCCCGCGTGATATGACCGATTTTAGTCAAGCAAAGTAGTAGATTTTCTATCGGCAAATACAATATTTGAACAATCCGCCCAAATCTATAGAACCCCCTAAAACCTATTTTTCTGCAGTACAATCACACGATGTTATTGAGCAATCTATATTCCAGTGCAAAAAACTGATCGAATAAAGTGTCCAGCATCTATCACTACATTGAATTTATGGAATAAAATTTTATTAAAAGTTCAACGATACACCTCTATTCCGTAAATAAAATGCAAAATGGAATATCGAATTGCACTTAGACAGTTAGATACATTCCGTATCGAGGCCTAAACTAGCGACACTACCAGAGTTCGAGAAACCTGACAATCGAAAATCTTTCTCGGTAAATAAGGCCATATTGATCCAAGTCACTCGTCTATGGAAGAAACTATCGAGATATTTATACACTTTCACTTATATGTTAATAATTGAATGCGACCTACCTAAAAAGTAAACAATGTTAATTTCATTAAAATTATTATTGTTCGTATATTGCATAACTATGTATATGTAACTAATACACATGAAATCGATTTCATAAAAGAGTTAATTCGAAGGACTTTGTGCATTACCTGTCTTGACGTCCGGCGATATACTTTTTTTTACAATACGCAATCAAAATAACATAGGCTACACAATAATTATACAGAGTGCCCGAGTGAACCCTTCGATATATCTAATGGGCGGTCAGTTTATTATAACAGCTTTAAAGAACAAAGGTTACCATAACGTACTGAACGAGTGTGTAGGAAAATATTTGTTGTTTTTTACCTATTTTCCGTATATTCTTGAAGAATATTTTTCAGTATGTCACTGGGACTCTCTGTATTCCCTAAATGAGGATCGGAGATTGCGTCACTTACAACAAAATTACGTAAGCTAAAGAAACTCGCTTGATGGACACTACTGGTAATAAATGTTTTCATTTGCCTCTGTGAACAGTCAATGTCAAACGAGAACTTTAATTGTAATTTTATTGAATAAAGTAACAAGCAGTGTAAATCCGAATCGGTAAATACTATTTTGACGTTGACTGTACACACACAATAAGAATTAGGAACCCGAGTCACAAACGCAGTGCCACCTCTATTATAATAAACTCTCGTAAAGCATAATTTTGTTAACAAGAACTACAGAAACATTTGATCACTAGGTTAGGCTTGGTGATGATAAATATTTTACAATGTGCACATTTCAATCTCCAAATTAATATAAAATACGGAATATTGAGCATATTATTTGGCAATAATACAACTTCGCAATGGATAACAAACTGTCATATACTTTGTGACCTGATTAAATCTTCAATGTGTTTATGATAAATTGAATAGGAAATACGCACATTGTGGATTCATATTATGTGGTAACGCGTACTTTCCGATACCATTGTTCATACAACTAATAAGGTGGAATCATTGTAATAAAGTTTCAATTAAAATACAATAAATATTCTTAGAAATCAATAAATCATCTCATTAAGTAACAACAAACCTAATTATTTTGTCATTACATTTTGAATTCTAGGTGCAAAAAGTTGAAAGTTTCATTTGAGATCATTTAAAATAAATTACAAACAGTATACAAAATTGTAAATATATTTTTGAACAGATTAAATTCATTGTTATCAACTATTACCTCGTATCAATAAAATTAAAAAGATAGATCAATGTACCGGAATGTCCGCGTTACTTCCGGGAGTGAGTGAATGAGATAGGACGCAGCACGACGTCTACTGGCCAGCGAACCTCAATCAATCTCGCCTCACAAAGGTTCTCCCTCTGCAACAATCCACAAATTTCTTAATATCACCAAAACTAAATATTATTGAAAAAGATGTATACAAACCTAACACGGTGTTGCTTGGGGAAAATTTAATTTAGTGAATTATTTATAGCATTATGTATCCTCAATGCTTTAATTAGTTATAATGATAAGATGTGGCTTAAATAAATAAAACCTACGACTTTATTTAGGAGTAATAGAAGCCTTTAGAAACACATCATAATCATCAATCAATCAAAGATAACCATTTTTTGAAATATATTGATCACCTGTATAGCACATTAAAACACATATCATAGCATTTGAAATTAATCTCTACATGAAAATGTGAAGCAGTAACAGTTAGTTGTTTCATATCGCATGCTTTTTTTGAATCCGTCATTTTATTTTCACAATGGAATATATTTTGAATTATAGAAATACTATAGTTTGTCATATCAAGTTTATTGATACATATTCTAAAGGTCTACTGACTCATGGGCAAACACAGATTGTAGTGGGTGGGTATCTCATCCTAGTACTCTGAGTTCTACCAATGGTTCGTCATTAGAGTATCTGTCGAAAGGAGAGTTCCATATATATCTGGTATGTCCTGATGTTGGCTTTCAGCCACCATCAAGGCATTTCCCCTCATGAAAATTAGTTTGATATACTCACGTGATAGTTTTCCGCTCGGTGGGCCGCGAGGTGGATTGAGGGCGTGCACGGTTAAGGACCTTCAGTAACTCACCGGCTTTGGCACGCATGCGCGAGTGCACGTACACCTACAACATAAAAGTTATAAATAATTTTATTGCGACGCACGTATGTGTATTATAGAAGTTTCTTTCTTATTTTCTTGTCAAGGAATTTCCAATAAACGTAGTTTTTACAAATGTTCAGACTTCTTACAGTTCTTATATACAGGGTGTTTGAAGAATACTCCCGAAGACGAAAACGGGTGATAGTAGTTATGACATCTTTGATGATGGGACGGAAAAAAATTGTATTCTGCCTATAAAAAGTCATATTTTTAAAACGTTTTTTTTAGACTTTTTTACGCTCTATCATGTTTGTACAGCCACATGAAACAATAACTTCACAAAAAATACTGAAAAAAAAAAAACCAGCAATGAAAGGCAAGTCTAAAAAAACGTTTTAAAAATATGACTTTTTTATAGTCAGGTTCGAATTGTTTTCCGTCCCATCATCAAAGGTGTCATAACTACTATCACCCGTTTTCATCTTCGGGAGCAGTCCTCAAACACCCTG
>JAOSYY010000015.1:1571248-1598355 GCA_025727935.1 Hebomoia glaucippe
CTCTATAAACATGGTGAAGCGTAAATAACTCTAAAAAAACGTTTTAAAAATGTGACTTTTTTACAGTCAGGATCGAATATTTTCCCATGCCATCATCAAAGGTGTCATAACTACTATCACCCGTTTTCCTCTTCGGGAGTAGCCTTCAAACACCCTGTATAAAGAAATTGATGTTTTTACATTTGGTTCATAATTTGAATATATTTTTTTATTTATTAGGAGGAAGAGTTTCGTAGCGGCGCCACCTCACAAGTTGTAGAAGCTTTAATTCATATTAATAATAAATTGCAACAAAAAGAAGCCGCAGAGGGCTTGCTAGAAAGAGTAATGACACAAAGAGAGGCTGGTGACACTAGTTTAAAAGTACAAATCAGGTGGTACGAGAAATTACACAATTGGGAAAAAGCACTTAATCTTTATGAAGAGAAACTAACTGAAGGAGATATTGAAGTCTGTCTTGGACAACTTCGCTGTTTTGAAGCATTAGGAGAATGGACGAAACTATATAACACGGTTTCTAAGAGTTGGACTAAAATGAGTGATGAGGAAAAGTTTAAAGCAGCGAGACTAGCTGCGGCCGCTTCTTGGGGTCTTAGTGAGTGGGATTCTATGGCTAACTACGTAAACTTTTTACCCGAGAATACTCAAGATGGAGCCTTTTATAGAGCTGTTCTGAATATTCATAATCAGGATTATAACTTATCTAAGTTATATATTGATCAAGCAAGAACTATACTAGATTCAGAGCTGACTGCTGTAGCTGGAGAAAGCTACCAAAGAGCTTATGGGGCGTTGGTAAATGCACAGCTATTAGCTGAACTGGAAGAGGTCATAACATACAAGCTGGTACCGGAACGACGAGAATCTATCCGCCAAGCTTGGTGGACGAGGCTACAAGGTGGGCAGAGATTAGTAGAAGATTGGCGTAAGATTCTTCAAGTTCGTGGTTTGGTATTGACCCCTCAAGAAGATATGGCAACATGGCTAAAGTTTGCATCGCTATGTAGAAAAAGTGGCGCGCCGCGGCAAGCTCATAAAACTTTAGTTATGCTTCTCGGTACTGATCCAAGCGAAAATCGAGATATGCCACTACCAACTCACGAGCCCAGGCTAACACTTGCGTATGCAAAACATTTGTGGGTTGCTGGCGATAAACAACTTGCATACGACCAACTTCAACGTTACGTAAAGAATGTTGAGTCCGGTGACGCGGAACATCGCAGATTACTTGCTCGTTGTCACTTGAAGCTTGGGTCCTGGTGCGAATCATTGCTAGGTATTAACGAGCATTCAATTCAAAAAATTTTAGCTAATTACTCGAAAGCTACAGACCACTCCTCAGACTGGTATAAAGCTTGGCACGCATGGGCGTACATGAATTTCGAGACAGTACTATTTTATAAACATCAAGAAACGGATAAACCCTCAAATTCTAGTGAAGCCAAACCTAGTGTTGAATACTTGCAAAGATATACGGTTCCAGCCGTAGAAGGATTCTTTAAGTCTATTAATTTGTCACATGGAAGTTCTCTGCAGGACACACTTAGATTACTCACCTTGTGGTTCGATTACGGCCATCTTCCTGCTGTACATGAAGCCCTTCTTGAAGGGATAAGGACGATCGAAATAAATGTTTGGCTTCAAGTTATTCCACAATTAATAGCTAGAATTGATACGCCGCGGCCTCTAGTTGGGAAACTGATTCATTCCCTTTTAATTGACATAGGCAAATCTCATCCTCAAGCCCTCGTATATCCTTTGACGGTAGCTTCAAAATCTTCATTTGTCGATCGTAAAAATGCTGCGAATCAAATCTTGAAATCGATGTGTACACATTCGAGTAACTTAGTTAGTCAGGCCGCTATGATATCCGAGGAACTAATCCGAGTGGCCATTTTGTGGCACGAACAATGGCACGAGGCTTTAGAAGAGGCATCGAGGCTATACTTTAGTGAGCACGATGTTAAAGCCATGTTTAAGACTTTAGAGCCTTTACATGCCCTGTTAGAACGCGGACCATTTACAATGAAAGAAACATCCTTTACCCAGGCTTATGGGAGAGACCTCAACGAGGCCCAAGAATGGTGCAATAGATTTAAGGTACCTATGTTTATAAAGATCTAATAAAATAGGTTTAAAATGTATATATTTTTAAACTATTCTATTTGTTTTTACAGGAATCGGGGCAAGTCCGCGATTTGAATCAGGCGTGGGATTTGTACTACCACGTATTTCGTCGTATAAGCCGTCAATTGCCTCAGCTAACGTCGCTGGAGCTGCAGTATGTCAGCCCCGGATTGCTGAGTTGTCGTGACCTGGAGCTAGCCGTACCTGGTTCCTATGTTCCCGACCAAGATCTCATACGCATTGCACATATTCAGAGTAGTTTACAGGTAAAGTTTTATAAAATAGGTTGTTGCATATATTTTATTAAATATGTGTGTATTAATTTAAGCTTTCTATGCTATCTTATGGAAATTTTAACAATGATAGTTTTGATACTCTTTTGTGAGTAATGTTCCTTAAAAATGGAACAATTTTCCTTGCAGTTATAGAAATATACTAAAAGCAGTTGATAAATGTTTAAAACTGTGTCTTATTAAGGTAATAACTTCAAAGCAGCGACCTCGTCGCCTCTGCATACGCGGTTCAAATGGGAAAGATTACATGTTCCTCCTTAAAGGTCATGAGGACCTACGCCAAGACGAACGAGTCATGCAACTGTTTGGCCTCGTAAATACTCTACTGCAGGCTGACCCTGACACTTTCCGTCGAGATCTCGCCATACAAAGATATGCAGTAATACCACTCTCCACGAATTCTGGACTAATAGGATGGGTACCTCACTGTGACACCCTGCACTCTTTAATAAGAGATTATAGGGAAAAGAGAAAAATCCTCCTCAATATAGAACACAGAATTATGCAAAGAATGGCTTCAGACTTGGAGAAATTGATGTTAATGCAAAAGGTAAGCTTGTAAGGAAGACATTCTCTGAATACGATATATTATTGTTAGCGCCGTTACTGAGATAATATCGCATGTTTGCACGTTCATTTAAAATAATTACTTGTTATAATTATTTTAAATGAACTTCTTCGTTCTCTTCCATTCAATATATTAAAACTTTACCTTAAAACTTTATTCAAGGTATTTTCATTTAATTATTGCTTTCGGACTGACATTCAAACTGCTGTGTATCCAGGTGGAGGTATTCGAACACGCGCTAGAGCACACAGCGGGAGATGATCTAGCCAAATTATTATGGCTTAAGAGTCCATCTTCTGAGGTTTGGTTCGAACGCCGTACCAATTACACTCGGTCACTCGCAGTCATGAGTATGGTGGGTTATATACTCGGCCTTGGCGACCGACATCCATCTAACATTATGCTGGATAGAAAAACCGGAAAATTCTTGCACATTGACTTTGGGGATTGCTTTGAAGTTGCTGTGACAAGGGATAAGTTTCCGGAGAAAATACCGTTCAGGTTGACTAGAATGCTTATTAATGCTATGGAGGTAAGTGTAATTAGATTTTCAATTTGTTGCCTATAAGCACACGATTAACTGACTACTTTAGTATATAAAGCAGTGTTTTTTATATGGAGTGTATTAAATTTAGATGTTTGAAGTAAAAAGTTGTTTATAAAATTATTCGCACATCTTTGCAAAATCGGTTAACATGCCGTGTTCTTAAGTTATTTTGCTTGCAAGGTGAATTGAGTAATAACTATGAAAGGTAACCAATTATTCCAGAACTGACTTACAGAATTACATACAATTAACAAAAGTTAATAATAAGTAACCGAATATCATTTGAATTGTCTTGAAATAACGAACCTACATATGAGAAATTTAATAATGTCACGTCATCAGTTCATATCACGTTCTGAAGATAAATCTGTCATATGTTGATGTTATTCAAGCCCGTTTTCTACTTCACGTACAGAGGTAAATAATTGTTAATCCATATAAAGGTGTTTTTTCGTCATACAATATGCATATGTATGTATTTAGTATTAATGAGATAACATATTGATAAATCAAGATAAGAGTTTTTTATATTAATTGATGTATACTGCGATAAGATTAGTTTAATGTAATTTTTTTTTCGGTTTATATCTATGATTTCCATAGTAACGAAAAAAATTGACTTTTCTTAACCAATAATCCTTCCTTTACCTGAACATAAAATACACACTCGCCAGAATCTATTGTTTATATTATAATAAAGCCACTTGCCGTTCTGTCCTCTTGGAAAAATAAACAATTAGATTATATATCCTAACAATATTTTTAAACCTAAATACATCATCGCCTTAGCATTTTCGTACCAAGCTCATTAACCAAATCTTAACTTTATGAAACTGTTCTTTTTGTATCCAGGTAACAGGTATAGAAGGCACGTACCGGCGAACATGTGAGTCAGTCATGGAAGTACTTCATCGACACAAAGACAGCGTTATGGCTGTACTAGAGGCCTTCGTATATGACCCACTTCTAAACTGGAGGCTGATAGACGCGGGTAGACGATCTAGGAACGACGCTGAAGCTTCATCAGGCGAAGCTGCCTCGCCTCAACCTAGTAGAAGTAAAGCAGCTATAGGAATAAATGAAGCAATCGACCAACCAGCAGAAACAAACCTCAATAAACGTGCTTTAGCAATCGTCAATAGAGTCCGTGACAAACTTACGGGACGAGATTTTACGCATATACATGATAATTGTGTATCTGTCCAACAACAGGTCGATCTGTTGATACAACAGGCCACTAGCAATGAGAACCTTTGTCAGTGTTATGTCGGTTGGTGTCCTTTCTGGTAGATCTTATATTGGCAATATCTAAAAACTTAAGAGTTAGTAATATGGTGTAAGTCGTGTATTTGGTTATAAACTGGAATAATGGATGTTATTGTTTGACCTCAAAATAAGCGAATAAGTTACTATTAAGTGAATTAATGTCCACATGCATAAGTATATTTTGTTTTATTAATAGCCACCGTGATTACGTCATATTGCACTGATAAACGTTATGGAGTGAATTTATTAAGTTAAAACTAAATTATTTTTCCTACTAATCTTTTCATTTCTGTAGTAAATTGTTACTTATTGTAAATAATGTAAATTTTCAAGCATTATAGGACGTTTTCTCTAAAACTGTCATTATGTCCATAATTATGTTATCATGGCATTTTCGAAGTTTTTCATAAATGTATATTTTCTATAAAAACTATTCGTATATTGAAAATTTATTTGGAGAAATATACGAAGGTTTTATTTCATCTAGAACTGCTGAGAAAACATATAGCTAGTCATTTACGAGGCCTCAGACATTAACGTCTGACAAAAAATATTTAAAATGCATTTCGATTTTTCTTTTTTACTTACTAATTTATGATAAGCGTAAGAATATGTCTTTAACTAATTCAATTTCAGTTTCTTGGCACAATTCAGAAATTTCGTGTATTCATAATGTTGCAGATTGATAAAGTCTATCTCTAAATTTAGAAAAGCGGTTTTTTGAGAATTTTGTTTCAAACGTATGAGCTTCAATTCTTTGTAATATTGTGTCTCTAAACAAATATATTCTAAAGGTCGTATTCCAAGTTATGACTCCAGTCGCATTGATGATTGTCAAAACTAACAAACAAGTAAAATATATGGAAAAACAATTCGAATCTAGTTTTTTTACTCGACAAATATGGTGTCGTTTTGGAGTACTGGCCATCTTACCGATTCAATTTAATACCGACTCTTTTAGTGTGCGGTAAATCTGAAAAAAATAATTTTTCAATTACTTACTATAGGCTTACGTTGAGTTTGTTCTATATTAATTATAATGCGTTTCAAATAAGAATAAGTGTGATAATGACTATAAGAGTTACATTTAAATAAAGTTAAAAAAATAACCCATCTTTTATTGTAATCATCCTTTTCAAAAAATATATAAATGGGATCTCTATTTTATAACATGATTATCGAAGGAATTTTAGTATGAACTATGCTTTATTTGGAATTAATAAATCTATCAATGGTAAGAAAAAAGTTCATATGAGCAGTTGTAAATTATACCTGAACACTATAAATAATATTTAATATAATATATGCACGCCTTACAAAGGCGAATATTATTAAGAAATGAATAATATGCTTCTTGCATCGCACAATACCTATTAGTAGTATACATATTTACTGTATAATATACCCGTCCAATAAAATTTAAGCATCAAAAGTAGTTGTTTTTTAATGGCTTTGAACGTATATTCAACACCATATAAATTAATAACAGAAAATAATATTATATTGAAAAAAAAACATAGTACATAATATTCTTTTATACAGTTATTTACAGTGATCTATTAAATTATAACCTTCAATAATATGTTATGGAAAATAAACACGTAAATTAGGTATTGTATACAAATCCTATAAAAAAAGGTAATTTTAAGTTGAGACTGATTGCAGAACAGAAATCGAACCAGCAAATTAAATACGGAGTATTCGTGAATATTTTTTGTATATCCTACACTCTTTGGGTCAACATTACCTGGGCATTCATTTCATATACCCTGAACATAAACCGAAAAATAAGATTTTGATCTCTCTACTACAAAATCTTTTTCTATATTTTATCTATATCTGACAATATTCATTTTTTGACAACATTCCGAATATGTTCTGGACGAAGCATATTTTAGCCACGACCGAACTGTTTTCCGTAAATCATAGTTAAACTTGGAACAGTATACACAAATGAATTCGTAAAAAAGGGGAATCTCGTTTTGACGAAAGTTACCAGTGAAAAAGCAAACCAAAATGATTCTTTATAAATAATCAGTCATACAGCTATGGTAATTACATAAAACGTAATTTATTCAAATTTCAAACTATTCCAAAAATGTAACGATACCCGAAAACTATACTTTCATCGTAAAATATGTAGAATATAATATTGTAAAAGGTCATTCAATCATAAAATATTATATCTAATCAAGGATCGTTAGCTTTAATGTATCATGATCAGTATGCCAGTGACCGCTCACAGCAATGGACGACTCTCCTTGCAATTCCAAATGTAATCAATCGAGCGCAAATACGAAAGAAAATTTGGATATTCGTGAATTTGGTTCATTAAGTAAGTGTTTTTTGTTTGATTTATTTAAAACTATATAATGCAGAAGTTAATGTTAATAAAACTCTCAAATAAATATAATAGAGTCGAAATACTTTATTGTCGAGTTATTTTGATTTCGTCTAGAAAATTTAAAATCTATTTTTATTAAGATCGACCTAAATATACTTCATTGGAAGTAAACACAGGGTCAAGTCTCCGTTAATACGCCAAATATAAACAGAAATGACAAGGATTAATTAAAATAATTAATATTCAGACATATGTTATAATGTGATGTCTTATATAATATTGCATGCATTAAATAAGTGACGCATTCACTCAGTGATTCAGAATAGTATCCTGTGATGTCGTACATTCTTAGTTTTATTTTTGTTTCAGATGATATAGTTCAAAATTTAATTAGAGAAGCTGTAAAAATTCGAAAAAAGGCTTACTGTCCATACTCAAACTTTGCTGTTGGTGCGGCATTACTAACTGAAGTCGATTCAAAAGTATATGCGGGATGCAATATCGAAAACGCCACGATGACTCCGACTATTTGCGCGGAGCGTGCAGCGATCCCGAAAGCAGTATGTGATGGATATTTGAAAATTAAAATGATAGCAATCGTTGCACATCAAAAGAACTCGTTTACAGCACCTTGTGGAGTATGCAGACAAACGCTTAGTGAATTTCGTGGTAGCGATGGTGATATCGAAATATATTTAACTAAACCGACTATGGACAAAGTATTATGCACAAAACTGTCCGAAATATTACCACTCTCGTTTGTTAGTTACCAAAAAGATAGCGTCAAGTCTTAACTACCGCATGTAAACTACGATTATAAATCGTTTTTAATTTGGAAAGGTAAAAAAAAACATAATTAATTTATTTACTAAATGTAAATTATATTTTTATAATACATTTTTAATGAAAAGTGTAATCATTTAAATAGATAACAATTTTTATAGTATACAACTACGATAAATAGATGTGAAACCTAGAATACAAATGGCAACTTATAAGGTAGTTATAGTTATATATAAAGCTTAATAGTAGCTGAAAACTTTATCGCATTGTATAATTTAATACATGTCACTTCTGTAACAAACACATTTAATTAAAAACTTTACGAGTACAAAGTACAGTTTTATACCATAGTTTATAACTTAGTCGTAAAAATATTGACAAATATAGTCACTTATTGGCTTACAATCGCGGGATTTACATTTGACCTGGTACACAAGTTTTTATGGAGTATTTTCACACAATTTCTACGATATACCAAATATCTTTATAGTGATAGAAAGTAATTTGAAAGTCATAAAATTTCAACAGCTGAGCACCTTAAGCTATACACCTGCGCAATTACCCGCCCTTGAATCGGGTAACTGTACAGGACTATTGATAACGCACGTATAAAGTCAAGGTAAACACTAACTGACGGCTGATGCAGTTACGATCATAGGCACTTTAGTTTTATAGGTTATTATTATTGACAGAACAATAGTAATAATTTACGTAGCTTAAAGTACTAAACGATTAATTAATGAACTATGGCATTTTGTAGTATTTTCTTTAAACCAACAGAAATATAATATTACCAAAATGGGCACCAACCAATATAGCATTGGCACAAATTCTCGTTATTAGTGGCTATTTTTATCAACAAATCGACTTGTTTCGGTACACTGACCACCGCTTCTATATTGGGAAAATCTCGACCTGTCAACTTATCCCTAATCCTATTCAATATTGCTAACGCTCGTTTGTTCAGATTCGATTCTGGCGGCATTTCCAGCGATTCATAATGCATTTGATTCCTGGTTCTACTCGGAAGAGAGTACGATATATCGATATCTGATGAGAAGGTTGATTCGGTGACTGAATGTTTATCGTTGTCTATTAATCGCCAATTGAGGAGCGGGTCATAGACAAATGCTTCTAACACGGCCATGACGCTATCCCTGTGTTTGTGGAGGACGTGCATCACTGATTCGCACGTAAATCTATACGTACCTTCAATACCAGTTACCTAGAACAAATACTTTTATTCACAGACATGTACGATTACACCTTTAGTAAAATAAATGTATTTATAAGTAAAAATTTATACTAATATTAAAGCTGAAAAGTTTGTTTGTATGGCTGATTGAATCTTAGGAACTACTGATTCGAATTGAAAAATTATTTCATTTATCGAAGAAGGTTATATGTATAACATCATATTGCGATTTACTGGAGTAAAGAATTAATGAGAAATATTACAAAACGTAGAAAATCGATTCCTTTTGAAAGTGTCTACTGCTAGCGTTGCATAAACTTGAGGAATTGTTCCTAACAAAAATTCTGCGATAGTATTTGTCTATATTTTACCATTAACTCACTATAATAATTTATAGGTCTTCAAAATTATTCTTATTTAATGAATTATTTGCTTATGTGCAGATGAAGTTACGCGTGTCAGCTAGTTTATGATAAAATTAAAGGGCTTATTTAGTGCTTAATCTAAATTTAAGTTAGTGGTAACTCACCTCCATAGCGTTGATTAACATGCGCGTCAGTCTGAAGGGTATCTTCTCTGGAAATCTCTCTCTAGTCTGAGTTACCTCAAAGCAATCTCCAAAATCAATATGTAGAACCTTTCCTGTGACCCGATGGAGCATGATATTAGAAGGGTGTCGGTCACCCAGGCCTAGTATGTAGCCCACCATGCTCATGACAGCGAGGGACCGGGTGTAGTTCGTGCGACGTTCGAACCAGGCTTCTGCCGAGGGACTCTTTAACCAAAGGAGTCTCGCGAGATCGTTGCCCGGCGTTTGCGATAGTGTGTATTCGAATATTTCCACCTGGTGAAGAAAATAGTATTTTTACGGAAATATACAAAATAAGTATATAACAAAACAAACTCATTTAAGCGTAATTTCTAAATAGTTATCATCGTATAAGGCGTCATACATATATTAATTTAATATTTTATTTCTCTCATATATTTAATTTTTCAATTAGGTTTTTTATAAAATAGATATAAAAGTAAAATACAAAAATAAAAATAGTCTAAAAAACCTAATCAGGAAAATCACCAGCAGCGGAGCTTGGCCTAAGCTACCGATCGTTAGGGCCGCAGAGAAAGAAACCTTCTGATAATAAGTGCTGTGTCCAGGAGTAATGCGTTTTGCATCGATTCCTTGATCTAACTATCTAGCGAGAGACTTTTTAGATATTGGTCAACGCTCTTCGCTATGAAGCCGTTCACGCTAACTGCTATAGGAGAAATGATCGTCGAATCCACATTCCACAAAGCAGTTATCTCATGAGCCAAGTCCAAGTATTTGCTAAGTTATAAGATATTTAATATTATTGTTAATAATTACATATAATACTATTTTTCTTCTATATAGCGTATACTCGTATAATTCAGGGGTGGATACACAAATTACAGAGCTTATCTTTTAAATAAATCCTATGCTGGTTACACACATCCAACAGGGAGAATAGAGACCGACAAATTGTATTATACTAAATGGTTACTAACCACTTAGTATACCATACTACTGGACCTAATTTTAGTAGTACGACTAATAAAAGTCATGTAATTACGAAATTGTACGGCCGATTGCATTATAGATACTTATCATTATAGTATTGTTAAAAAAATAATTACCCTTGCAATCTATTATCTATTTTTGTAACTACCTTAATTAAAAC
The DNA here is from genome assembly GCA_025727935.1 of Hebomoia glaucippe. Taxonomy (NCBI): domain Eukaryota; kingdom Metazoa; phylum Arthropoda; class Insecta; order Lepidoptera; family Pieridae; genus Hebomoia; species Hebomoia glaucippe. Next base: position 1,582,075 of record JAOSYY010000015.1, read on the forward strand.
AATCGTTACCAAAAAAAACTAATAGCAGGTATTAAAAAAGTTACATACCTAATTGTTTTTACTATAAATACGTTAAAATATTATTGATTCAATTTTCATGTATTAGTAACGGAATGAAAAGTAATCTACTTCTAAAGTTAGAAAAAGCAACTCAGGTTTATTAAATTTTACAAAAATTGGTCGAGCGATTACGGAGAATAGAGTTAACGAAATATTCAAAGTACAAGAACAAAAATCACGAAGTACGTTAAATATTATGTGTTAACTTCTCTTGTGAGCATATTTAATGTAATAGGATATCTCACCTTATGCTTTAACATTAGTTTCTGATAGTCTGACGCCATTCTCATCATAATCTGCTGTTCTGTGTGTAACGACATTTTATTCGACTTCTTATCTCTATAGTCACTTATTAGGTTGTACAGCGTGTCACATTGTGGAACCCAACCAATTAGCCCAGAATTCGGAGACAGAGGAACCACTGCATATCTTTGTATAGCCAAATCGTGTCGATAGGTGTTAGAATCAGCTTGTAATAGAGTGTTTACAAGACCGAATAGTTGCATCACTCGTTCGTCTTGACGTAGATCTTCATGCCCTTTTAGGAGAAACATGTACTGGCGTCCATCGGACCCTTGTATAGTCAAACGGCGAGGTCGCTGCTTCGATTTAATAACCTATAAATTCATAGATATTACTCAAATTCATCAGGGCACGTTAAGAAGTATGAAAAATCTTCAAGAGTAAAATTCAAATAAAATAATGTAATTAAACATTGTGTTAGATTCAAATAGCGATGAAGTTATTTGTATAAAATATTTGGGAACTAATTAGTTAGGACGCTTGTTTCAGTTATTTAAGTACTATTGGAGCAAGCAAGATAGTCTGACAATATATCCATCTATCGTATTCAACCTGAAAGCATTACCATTTTTTTACTTGATCCAAGTTAAACTGACCTTGTTGTGTGGTCCAAAAAGGATATTTAACTTATAACTTTATCTACTACAAATGAATCACATTTAAACCGCCAGCTGTTTCAGAAACGGCCGGAACAGAGATAATTATTGTAAATTGCATTTTTGTTATATGTAACGTACTTAATACTTTCGCGTACATTGAGAATACAACTGTTATTTCGATATTACAAAGAGACACTACAACTTTATTTTAATGTATAGATCAAGCTTAAACCACAAATGAAGGTGTAAATAAAGGTAAAAAGCAAGCTCATAGTTAAGTTTGGGGATGTAACACAACATCAATAATTATTAGATCAGAAACTCACTTGTAAATGACTTTTGATGTGTGAAATTCGTATAACTCTTTCGTTGGGCACGTATGAACCAGGCACCGCGAGCTGAAGGTCTGTGCAAGAATGCAGCCTTTTGCTCACATACTGCAGCTCAAGTGAAGTGTGCGACCGAAATTGTGCACCGATGCGACGCACCACGTGGCAATATAAATCCCAGGCTTCGTTTAAGTACCTGTCTTCATTTGTTTCCTGTGTGCAAAAAAGTCGATGAATCTATTTTTAAGGATATGACTAATATCTTAAGGACTAGGCTAATACACCTAGAGCTCATGGTTTAGGCCCATGGGTGAGGACAATGGGCGGTAGTAATTACTTACCATTAGATGTATGTATGTTTGTCTGTCTACCTATTGCATAAAATATTTATTTTCATGACATGACATCTTGGAATTTGGGGCATTTCTCAAAAGCACAAAACACCAAGGTAATTTATGCTCACACGACGAATATTTTGGTCAAAATATTTAAACATTTAAACGTACCTTATAGAGTTCACACCAGCGTTGTGCTTCTAATAAATCTCTTCCATACATTTGTAAGAAGGAAACTTCCTTCAAAGTTTCCGGCGGTCGGTCCAACATTGCATGCATTTTCTCAAGCGTTCTAAACATTCCGCGGTAGTCTTTCTCACTGAAATATAATCTGTAAAGACATAGATCAATATTTATTAGTCTTTAATACCTAAACAAGTGTAGTGTTTTACAATCAAAAATTTAATATTTTATCAAAAATGTATACCTTGAAGCATCTTCCAATGCAGTATAGACCTGATCATGCCACAACATAGCAATTTTTATCAGCTCTTCTGATATAATAGCCACTTCATTAACAAGCGTCTGCGAATGCGTACACATAGTCTTAAGAATATAGTTAGCGGCATTTTTCCTGGTAACAAATGAAGATTTTGTTGCCACCGTAAGAGGGTAGACTAAAGCCTGAGGATGTAATTTCCCAATATCAATCAAAAGTATGTGCACCAACTTCGCTACTAAACTTCTAGGTGAATCTATGCGAGCAATCAGTTGCGGTATAACTTGCAACCATATCTTTACATCAATCTGCCTGATACCCTCAAACAACGCGTCATAAATTGCAGTATGATGCCCATGGTCAAACCACAACGTCAAGAGTCTTAATGTATCTTGTAGAGAATTTCCATTCGCCAAACTAATAGACTTAAAGAATCCTTCAATTGCGGGAATAGTGTAAGTGTTAATGAAGTCCGGCCGAGAAACTTTTTTATCTCCAGAACCACCTGCAACGCTGCTCTCAGACAAGTTATCCTGTTGTTTATAAAACAAAACCGTTTCGAAATTCATACAAGCCCACGCGTGGCAAGCTTTATACCAATCTGGGGCAAGTAAAGTTGCAGCAGCAAAGTTCCTAAGTATTTCAGGAATAGAGAGCTCATTGATTTCTTGCAATGATTCACACCAAGACCCAAGTTTTAAATGACAACGCGCGAGTAGTTTGCACTGTTCTTCAGTTTCCGCTTCTGTATTATCGACGAATCTTTGTAAAACTTCGTAAGCATATCGTTTATTCCCTACATCCCATAAATTCTTACTGTACGCCATTATCACTCTTGGATCTTGTGGTCTTAATAATATTTCAGGATTAGTAACAGGGTCTGCTCCTAAAATAGACAATACAATCTTATGTGCTTGATTGACCGATCCAGTTTTTCTACATAAAGATGAGAATTTGAGCCACGTTTGTAAGTCTTCGTGCGATGACATAACGAGGCTACGGATTTGAAGCATTTTCCTCCAGTCATCGACTAAGCGCTGTCCGCCTTGAAGCCTCGCCCACCACATTTTTTGAATTACGTTTCTTCGTTCATCAACTAATTTATAAGCCACAACTTCTTCTAGTTCTGTTAGTAGCTGTGCATTCACAAGAGCCGTATAAGCTCTTTGGTAACTTTCTCCAATCACAGCCGACATTTCTGCGTCTAACAATGTTCTGGCTGTATCAATATAGTGGCGCGATTCTGACCAATATCCATCATGAATCGCGAGAACTGCTCTATAAAATGCGCCATCCTGTGTGTCTTTAGGTATAAATTCTACATATTTTTTCATAGAATCCCATTCTTGTAATCCCCATGAAGCAGCAGCTGCTATTTTGGCGGTTTTCTTTTGTACATCATCTTCCATATTATCCCATTGGTCACTTGTAATACTATAAAGTTTTCTCCACTCTCCCATAGCTTCTAAACATCGCATCATTCCTAGTTTAGATTCATTATCTTCTGGTTCCATTTCTAGCTTTTTGTTGTAAAGATCTAGAGCTTGTTCCCAATTATGTAGCTTTTCATACCAACGAACGTGAACATTAAGAGTGCAATCGCCATTTTTCTTTTGCACTATTACTTTCTCGAGTAAACCATTCGCGGATTCTTTTTGCTGTAATTTATTGTTAACGTGAATCAAAGCTTCTACGACTTGTGTAGTTGGATTTCTCCTATACTCTTCTTCCTAAAAAGAAAATATAAATTATGCAAGCTACACCGTATGTATGATATACACCAATTTAAAAACTTACTTTGTAATAGAGGGCTTTAGCGAAAGCTCGGCAACTAATAGCAGTGTCCCCTAATAGTTTTATAGAAATAGGTAAAGCGCCCTTATCGCAATGTTCCAGAAACTCAGCGAGATTTAGAACAATAAGGGCAAGTTCTGGGGCATCTGGAACTGTGAGAGCTTTTTCCAGAGCATATACAAGCTCCGCGCGCGGTTGGTCACCTAACTCCGTCCAGCAAGACATAAATGCGGCATTGAACAAATCACTTGCTAGCTGCGAATAATTTTGAGCCAGGCTGGCACATGCTCTGTAACAAACAAGTAAATTTAGAAAATATTGTAAACCCAACGCGTTTACTTTTGATTAAAACATAAAGATTAACAGTGCCATTATAATAATACATAGCAAACATATTTCACTTGAAAGAAATATATACCTTATTGCGGGACTATTCGATTCAGTAAGCAACCCAATACTGAACTGTCGTAACCATTCTAACCAATCATCTTTTGAAATTACGTTACTTATTGACCAGTATTTACGTAAATTTTGAACATTCAGAACTAGTTTTTGAATATTTTGCGTATCTCCACTCGACACTACCTAAAAATATTACAACTTATTAAGAATGCCATTTCCATAGTACTTATAGTATTTTTTTGAAAATACTTACATCAGTTTTCTGATTTCGCAATCTAGACCGAGTTTCATCTAAATAATCGTCATCAGAAGCTAATGTTGAAACAACTTGAAGTCTCGAAACCAACACGGTATAGTTAGGACATTGAATTTTATGTTTTAACAGTATTCTATCAACAGAACCAATATAATCTATATATTCCCGCCCCAGCTGGACAACCAAAGCACAAAGTGTGTTCATGGCCGTTTGGCGTAAAGTAGAATTATTATCTAATACTCTCACAAGGCCTTGTATTAACACTGCGGAATAAGGCTTCAAGTATAAATACATAGATAAGTGTTCGATTGTTTCCATAGCCAATTTAGAAATATGCATTGGAATATTTCTGCCATCAAATAACGCGGTTATAGCCGGAACTATCGCCAGAAGAACATCATCTAGATTGTTCTCAAATTTTTGAATTGCTAATAGCAATTTTTCTGTTAAAATTCTATCTTTGCTCTTGTCGTATTTAAGAACTCTTAAAATATGCGGCAAAATTTTTCTAAGGTATACTTTAAACTCGGTACCAATTGCAATAGTAATGTGTTCTATAAGTAAAATGAGGGTAGGCTGTAAGTGACTTTCCGGGGTCCAGTATTCTCGAATCAAATCAAAAATTTCCTCCAAATATTCCCGAATATGTATCTTTACGACTGATATCAACTGAGCTAATTGCGTGAATAGAAATTCTCGGAAGTTGTTATTATCTGTGTTACGGATGACGTAAAGCAGGCTGGGTGTAACTCGCGAAATGTATGGAACGCATTTGATGCCTAAAGTTTGAAATATGTATGTTACAGAATGCACCACGCTTGTATGATGTTGAGCCAGTAATGGATCACGAAGTATTTGCATTAGGGATGTTACTGCAATAGCTGGATAAAATTCGTCCAAAACTATCGGCGACATGTTTACGAACATTTCACTTACGTTAGCATGAAAGTTTTCTACGGTAGCTGTTGCTTCGGGTATCGGAATGAGAGTCGAGGTAGTCTGAAAGTCTATGAGCCCTTGGTTTACTCTATGTTGATAGGGATCTAAAGCACCCAATAGACCCAAAACTCTTATCGTTTCTCGCCGATCTCTACTAGGTTGTTCTGTTTTCAAGAAGTTTAAAAGCATATCCATAAGGTTTGGATGTTCGCTATAAGGTGTTATGACATGTCCCACAGCACTAATTACTTGTCCGAAAGACCACAAAGCTACACTTCGCTTCTCTGGTTGGTTTGGATCAGAAAGAATTTCCAGTTGAATAGTTATTAATTGGGGCAGCCATTCTTTTAAAGCCGTTCCGCCTCCATTGACTTCAGCTAAATCTCCAATCGCTTTTAGAATAGTAGAGATCATTATTGAATTGCTTTCATTTTCTTTTAACTTTGGTATCAAAACTTTCAGAATTGTGTCAACAAATTGTCTCGTGAGTCTTGGTGCATGAGTGATAATATTATTTACCATTCTAAGAGATTGCTCTTTATTACGGGCTGATTCAGAGTATTGTAATTCCAGCAATATTTGAACAAACATTTGACGTAAAGTCGGCGTGGTATAGCTTGGATTCAAATTGCTTAGTCGCCCAACTACACATAGAGCTAACTCACCAACATCGCTATTTGAATCATTTATACATACAAAGAGACAGTTTAAATGTTCCTCAATAGCCAAATATTTATCAAATATTTGATTTGTAAACACTTCAAGAACTTTATACCGAACTTCGGCATCGAAATCAGCTCTGCCAACTGTTAGTAATTTACCAAGAGATTCATCAACCAATACACTGAGAGTTCTGGAGTTCGTTTGAGAACATCGTTCGACAGCCTTCACTAAGAGTTGTGCAATAGTCTTCACCGATTCTAATCTCACGTCATGCTGTTCACTTTGTAAATAATGGTCGGTACATCGCCTTATAAATGCCATCAATGTATTATTCCATTCAAAATCAAATGTACCAAGAGTCCTTAACGCTAAAACTAATTTTGCGGCGTCATGAGGTTCCATTACCAATACAGTAGATAAAGAATATGAAAGCTGTGTTTCACTTTTACTGTCGCTCAAAGTATATGGCTTTTTTCGCAATATCAAAGAAAGTATATTTAGGAGTCTGTTTGTTATTTCTTTCTTCAGAAATGGGATATTCTGACTAAGTTCCTTAAAGCAAGTTGTTAATTGGGGGCTAAGCCCAGTTACACACATGGGATCCAACAATTCTTTCAATTCATTAGCAATATTTTCTTTCATTGCAATCCCTAATAATGTAACACATTTAAAAAGTGATGTATCAATTCCATTCTTTTTTTTAGACATGTCTTTTAATGGTAATGTTGATTTGATAATCTCTATAATTCTGTGTAAATACTGTTGAATATCATCCTCAACAGCTACACATATCAAGCCAAGAGTAATAAAAGCCATAGCTCTTTCTTTCTCTCTTCCACAAAGGAAAGTAATAAGATGATTTATAGTAGATTTTAAATGTTTTCTAGCAAATGCTTCTCTGTTGAATGCGGCCAATCTAGGTATTATTAAAAGAAGCATTTGGTGAACATTGTGTGATCTTGATATCTGTTGTGCCATTATATCTAAAACAAGAAATATTGTTAATGATCCATAAAAAAAACTTTCATATATATCATAAGATTTTGCTACAATTAACTTTAGTATATATATATTTATTTAAATTTTGATTTCTTTAGATAAAATGACAACATCATAGATTTAGTGATAATGATTGCATTTGTATCATTTTATTATTCTGGATAATCTTCAATGTCATCTATAAAAGGTGCTATTTGTTTTAGAACAATCAATTTAAAATCAGAGCCAACCATTAATTTCTATACTTGATTGCAAAAGTTTTTAGTGTTTTCTGGTTAATTATCATGTCAGAATCCAAGAGCATTTTCATAAATATCACCTCTAGAAAGTTTTGAACTATTAAACATTGAACAAGACTCACCACTGGAGATTTTGTCATATTTGTCAGCAATTAGCTGCCTACATATACTTGACTGTAATATTATTGGTATTTGATTTTTATCTTCTGAATAATTTTGATAATTCCAAAAACTTTGTAATTTATTATGTAGAGCCATTTCATCCAATATATCTTGTTCTGCATCAAGTCTTTGCATTAAATCTGTATATTTTTTTTCCCAATTTGCGTTGGAGCATCGTAATAATTCATTTAATATCAGTAGTGCTCCATGGACATTATCATCTCTACTGAGACCTCTATCTCTAATAGTATGATCACTGAATGAAGATGTAGCTTCTTCATAACATTGGATATACCAATGAGCTCGTTTTTGCTGTGTAGGTACTTCTCTTTGAGAGGTTACAACAAATGCTGCTCTCAATGCTTTGGCAGCCACTTCTCTTATTTGCTCTTTAGGATCGCGAAGCGCTATTCGTATGTGATTAAAAAATGCATTTATGTGCTGATAGAAGTATGATGGCATAGATATAGCTAGTTCTCTCAAAATAAAGCAAGCTGAGAATCTCTTAGCTTCAGTTCTTTCTTCTGCAAGCCATTCATAAGCCCTTTTAATCTCATTTTCCACATATTCTCCTCTTTTAATTCCAAGTGACACAGTAATACGGCCCATTGTCTTAGCAGCCATCTCTAAGACACTGATGTCATTTGTTGGAAATATATTCCGCAAATAATGTGCATATCTGGATATCCGTGTTTTGTTTATTTCTGTGTCACCAGTTATTAGACAAACTGAAAAGCATATTTAATTTTAGGAACAAAATAGTATTATATAAAAATATATTCAGTAAACTTATATTAAATTTTGAGATAGACATATTCTAAAATAGTTACCTATAGTCAAAATTCCAGCTTTTTTTTCATTGTTATCATAGCTAGAAGTCAAGATGTGTATTTGTTGATTAAAATCATCAAGAACCAGTGTAAGGGTTTCTTGAGACATTTCCCTTAGTTCGGTTCTAATAAAATGTAACAGTTCTCGAATGGCCCTATGCCTAGTCTCGACATTACGAGACTTGAGGCCAGATACGAAGTCTAAGACTTGTGAAGTCATTTTATGGTACTTAAGTCGTATAATTTAATACGAGTATCCAATAATTTCACATGGTTCAATATTGGATAATAAAAATTCGTTAATCAATCTTCAGAATTATTTCATCTCAGTGAAAAACTTGTGGAGCATTTAGATTTAGGGTCGTTTATTAAAAGTAAAAACTAAAATCCCATATAAGTTTATATTTAATTATTTAAATACCGATATATATTTTAGAATCAAATTATCAAAATACAAATTAAAATTTGAAAGCTTATGCTAAATGTCATTTCATTGACAATTTAACATTTTTCGTTTGGAAATTGAAAAGCTATTTTCAATGACTACAACATTTCATTTCGTTTAAATCCTAAATATGAATTACTATTAGATTCTATATATATTTATGCTATGCTATAAAATAAAGTGACAATAATAATATTTCAAATAGATTCGTAATAAATACATTTTTCATCGTAAGCCAATATAAATTTCTTTGTGTATGAATTAATGTAAAACTAAAATTCATTATAATTGAAATGTTTGGAACAAATTACTTCAAATAGTAATACTTAACGAATAGTTAGGATATTACGATCACGTTTAGAAATGAGGATGACGCGTATATTTTCAATACTTTCTCGTCATCTATTCAACAACGCCAAACGTCACTCGTCAAATAAAATCGTCTCTCAGCTGAGCCACAAAGGTGACTGACTGTTTGACGTAGTGTTTCTTAAACTCCATTCTTTACCTTTAAACAGCATTTATTCAGTAAATTGCGGAATATAGTTATAAATCAAGTTTTTTCTATATAATTCACACATATTTTGGAGAAATGAGTGAATTAAGCCAAGAGGAGGTGAGTTTCTATGTTTGTGAACGGTCCTTGTAAAGTGCGTATGGTCATTCTAATTTCGTAACAAAACAAAGCGTTGGTGTAGTGTTGTTGTACGCTGACATGCGTATATTATTTTTACACGTGCTTCGAATTTACTTTTGTTATTTACAGATCAGAAGACGAAGGTTAGCGAGACTTGCAGCTCTCGGTGGTACGGGTTCATCACCTACTCCAATAAGTCCACCAGTCACACCAAGTGCATCCGTTCCACCGGACGTCTTAAATACCCAACCGATACGATTGTCACCAACATCCTTACCAAGAAGTTCCACAGAAAATACGCCAGATACAAATACAGGACAAAATTATACTGAAAATAAAAATGATGTTCCAGAGCAGACAAAAATACCAGCAGACGGATTGATAGTTACAGAAAAAACAGAGAACAATTTATTAGATGAAATGCCAGATACAAAAATGACAGATTTGTCTCAAACAAGACAATATAATAGCTTTGATTCTATGGGTGATGACGCTCTGTTAAGTTGTGGATCAGTGAGGGTCGGAACATTGCCCCAGTCAACAGTAAGTGGGTCAGAAGGTGTATCAACAAGAGAAGATAGTACTTCTAGATCAATTTCTCCAGCTCAGTTTGTTGAACCTTCACCCGTCAGGCCTAGAACAAATAATGCTTCACCAAGCTGCTCAAGACGCTCTCTTTCTATGGAAGTAGATGATGTTTCAGAAAGAAATTCTCAGTCAGAAAATCAACAAGAGGCAATGGAGGTGAGTTATTTTCTCATTAATATTTAATTAAAATAGGAAATAAATTATTAATACCACAAATTTTCCTTAATTATAGAACCTATTCATTCTAATTATTTAATTCAATTAGTAAATTTTCTGATTTGTCTTCCAATTACTAGTTATCTAATAAATATAAATAATATACTAGGTAATGTTTGCTGCTTTGTTGCTATGTGGATATTCTTAGTGCTAACTATCTGAGTTTTCAAACTTCAAAAATGATATATGTTTATAATTATACAATTATCTTTTATTGTAATGTTAGTAGGACAATAAATATTTATAGTAACAGCAAATTTTTATTATGTAATACTTATAAATCTTTTTAGAGATGTTATTATATTGTAATAGTGACCTTAATATACATTTTATATTAAATTAGATAGTTAACATATTGAACTTTGTTTAATCTGTCTTACTGGTAAGTACTGAGATATCCAAGAATTATATATTTCTTTGAAATTATATTATAAATAGTTATTTTTTAGTTTAAAGGTTTTAAATACATTAAATTTATGTTTATTATTTAAATACGATATTTAAGCCCTAGCAATAACCAACATGTTACCAGAAAGATAAATAATGTTCGTAGGCAATTACAAAGTACGAAATTAATAATATATATATATATATATATATCTTTTATTGAAATCAAGAATGGTCAGCATATTATTAATATACATATATACTTCCAATATTTATACCTGAACAACATTTTTCTACATAATTAGGTTGAAGAAAATGACACATTACAATCTCCAGCTCGCAAGATACAAAGATCACGGACAGTTAGCTCAACAGAACTTACAGAAGAACAACTTAGAAGTATAGTAGCCAAGATTTTACAAGTCTCTTGGTCAGAAGATAGCATAGGTATCATTATTTCTCATATATTATAAACAGGAATTTATATTTTAAACAAGTATATGAAACATCTTTCCTGGGATTTGTCTTGTTATGAGTCATAATATGATTAATTTGTATACTGTAATAACATATATTTCTTGTAAATAATCATTTTCATTGCAATAAGAGTTGAGAGAGTTAAATTGCATTACCCAAAATAGCTACAGTTATTTAAATATTACAATGCAAATTTTTGCATTGTAATGATAGCCAGTAAAAATCATAATCTTAAATTTGTTACATTAAATCACTCGTGGCTAAGGTGATGGACTAGAAACAATTTAGTCAGGCCAGTAATAATTTAAGATTTATTGTTATAGTACTTAAAATCACATTAAATCTATTTCAGGTGGTATTTTTGTACCTTCTGTAGCAGCAGCGCTACTTGACAATCCAAAGTTATCCTTGGATGAATTAGCTGCTGAAGCTTTAATGGATGTAATGATGCAAATTGTTGATGGATCTGATCCACTGAACCAAAAGGCACTAGTTGCACTCCTTATGCGACAATCTATGAAAGAATTAAATGAAGAATGTGTTGATGATCTTTTAGCAAAAGATCCCAATAGCATAGAAAAAGAAACTGAAGAAGGTGAATGTCCCGCTCCCCTATTACCTTTACCTAAAGATATAACAAATCAAGCTCTGGCTGTGAGCTATTTACTGAAATTCTACTACAATATCAATATATATGAAAGAGATTATCCAAAGAAAAGTTCAGAACCACCATTGAGTGATTTGCTTTTGAGTTTACGAACTTTAATAGTTGATCATTTAGTATTAGTGTTAAGAAGGCAGTTTGAGTTAGAGAAGAGTAGAAAGTCTCCACTCTTGCCCTACATTATGATCGGAAATACGCCAACTGGTCTCATACCCGAATTATTATTAAATACATATCAGGACCAAGAAGCTCTTGAGGAGGTATGTTTTTGTCGCTTACTTTCTTTGTACTACACTGTTTTTGATTAAACTTTAAAGCTTAGAAAACATATAACTTTTTGGCAACATTGGAACAATACAATCAGTTTTAAAGAATATTGTTTTATTTTTGAATAAATATTACGAACAATATAGTTAGAAGTAAAGTCTGTAATAAATAAAATCCACTATTTTAGTTTCATTCTCGACATTTTCACATGATATATGTATTATATTTATTACTTTAACATTTTGATATCCAAAGAGGGTTTTATATGTAACAGGTGTTCGTGCCATTACTAATGGGTATACGTGAAGAAATGCGGCGCCGTGTGTCGCCGCTAGTGGGTCGAGGGGAAGGAGCAGCCCTACGAGCTCTCCGTTCCCTTTGCGAACTTAGAGCGGGCCCAAGACACTCTGCTCGTCCCATATGTGCTTTGATAGCTCGTCTTCCTAGCTTGTGCCCAACTCTAGTCACCACTGCCATGGGACGAGAGATAGCAAGAGTTAGCTTTCTTGGACCGTTTTTTGCAGTATGTATTAAAATCCATAATTTTTTATATTGTAGCGAAATCATTATTCTATATATGTAAATATATAAATAATATCATATTTTAGTTATGAATATAATTATTTGTATACTACAAAAACTGTTTGTACATCCTACACAACCAATTATTTATTTCAGATGTCATTATTTGCCGAAGAAAATCCTCTATTCGCTGAACGTATGTTTGCAACCGGAACAGATCAAAGCTTAGCTTTTGCACTACAAAGAGAGGTGGAAGCCAGTCGGAATACTCTGCATAGTATCTGTCACAACATACTTCTGTGTCCTGAAGCAAGGGAACCATTCCTTTTGTACTTTGCTGCCCTATTGCAAAAGAATGAGAGAAGAGCTCAGTTGCAAACGGATGAGAGATCACTAGCTGGTGAGTTAAGTTTTGGAATATATAGCATATGAATTCCATTAGACACACTAAAAAACCATAATTAAATACCATTTTGTGAAAATCATACTATAAGAATTATTTACGAAAAGCCTTAAGAAGTTTGTAACTCAGTGAATTGTTATAATCGAAACAAAACAGTATCTTGATACAAACACTTTTATTTCAATCCGATTCCAATCAGCAATTAAGGTATAATCTAAAATTCTAAATTAACGCGTTTATTTAGAAAGACCACTCTTTCTAAATAAACTCGTCTCTCTTCATTTGACGACTTTTGATTAAGATACCCGTACGTTTAATGACTGGCCAAAATAGATATACTGCGAAACAATGTCGCTCACCTCGTCTGCAAATGATCTATTGGCGTCTTTCCAATGTCATAATACACGATACACAGTTTTGAAAACACTCCTGTTTTTTGTTTCTATTAATTGTCAATGTAAATATACATAGATAATTTTAGAAAAACAATAATTTTGTTAGTATTATATGACTTAATATTCTGTCTGCCATTTTGTCAACAGACGATTTGATCTTTGTAGTCGATTTTCGCTTATTTTCGTATAGATTTATATATAGTATTTATACTTTACCTAGGATGAGTGTATAATAATTATGTATTTTAAAACTGATACGATAACGGAACTAGGAACAAAACACGTGTTATTCTTTTAAACTACCTTAGTGCAATATATTTCCATAATTTTGTATAAAAGACAACTTTTTTATTTGATTAAATCAATTCAACAGTTTAAATTGTCTAAAGGCATTAATACTTAATTCTATGAATCATAAATGTACCGTTTGTGTCCGCATCAATACAGCGGTATCGAGACAATTCTCGTTTCTTCCTCCTAATAACAATGACCTTAATTACAATCAACGATTACAATATTTTTTGCACAACGCGGAGTAAGTATGTAAAGGTGAACATTATATTATAAACTAATTTAGTCTGATTCACGAACGAAATTTACTTTGTCATGTTAAATTTAAAATGATCACTCTTTGTTCTGTACATATAGCTGCGCCATTTCGTTTATATTCGAAGTAAATATTTATTTCTTTCCATAAACATTATTAGCAATTTTTAAATATTATGGCTTACAAAGATATTACTAGTTTTATATAAACGTGAAGCGGTCAGTCTTCAATTGTTTCTGTACTTTTGAGCTGTACAAACTATATGTTCGACGGAATAATTATGCTAGTAGGTTAATTGAATTACATAATTAATATGTAGAAAATTTCAAAGTCTTTTATATACATTCTAAGTTTTCCTGAGAAATCTAATTTATTTTTGGGAAATGTATTAAATGTTATTCAAACAATTTTATCTTCATAGGATGCTGATTAATTGGCGTTCTCTGAAACTAATTTTATATCCATATCATTAATGTAAAGGCATCTTAAGATGGAAATTTTGTAAATAACTATATCTTACTTATATTTCAATATAATATTTTTTTTTAATTATTTAACATTCGGTATTGATATTATGTCTATATAAATAGTTTGGATATATATACTACTATAAGGAAAAGGAAAAAAATTGAATTTGCTGTTCTCTAAATAAATTAATTCTTAATAACAATTTTTTTAAGGTGACGGCTTCATGTTGAATGTATGTTCGGTGCTTCAACTGTTATCTGTGCGAATAAAATTAGAGAGGGTTTACCCACTGTACACCTTCCAGCCTGGGACTTGGCTTAACGTGCGTGATGAGACGCGATTATTCTTCACGAACCAGGAAGCACAAGATTGGCTGGATACCCTCAGTGAGTAACATTCTAGTACCTAGTATGTGAGTCGGGTTTATATCTCCCAATATTTGTATAGGACTGTATAACATAAATTGTTTAATTGTTAATTTGGGATATAAATACGCTGATATGAGCTCTCATATCTTAATACAAACAGATTGAAATATATTCATACCTAATAAAGCATCCATATTTTTTAATTATATATGTATTTATTGTAAATATTTGGTTTTAGATACCGATCCTAGTCACTCTTGGCCGGAAGCGAAGTTCCAGACAGTCTGTTGGTTCCTCACGCTGCATATGCATCATGTGGCACTGATACCCGCACTACATACACATCAAAGGAGAATTCGGTAAGACCTATATACCAGTATAACTAGTCAATATTAGCAATACAACATTGACTAGTTTTATTGAAAATGTATAATCAATTTTACCCCCAGTCAGTTTTGAGAGTTTTGAAGCATTTTTGATTGAACATACTAGTTCTGCGCATACTGATTATCTGGGATACTGATTTCGGAAATTAATTGTCATTTCAAGTTATTTTGGAGAAAGAAATTTACATGGTGAGTGATTTTGTCGTCGTTAAATATTAGAATATAACTCAAAAATATTGTTTCAGCGCATTCCGTGATCTTCAAAAGGTGATAGAAGAATTAATAGCGGCCGAACCACAATGGCGTAATAGTTTTACAGCACTTCGTAACAGAGAGCTTCTGAGGCGGTGGCGAAGACAGATCAAAAGACTACATAGGTTTCTATTTAACCAATGCTTTTATATATAAGAGGGATCTCTGTATTCTTGCCACTTTTTATGTAAATTATTTGCAAACGAGTTTTACGCACAGCCGATATTAGGTAGGTGGCGTCTCAGTAACGCTTCATTAATTCTAGATATATTTCCATCCAGCATTTGGAAACTGAAGTAATTGCGCATTTTATCACTATTCCATCTTAAAAGCGGTGAACTATTGTCTATAGAGCTAGATATCCTGAATCACTTGTTAACAATAAGACTACATGACAGTAAGCTGTTGTCCTAAAGCATTATATTTTAGCAGTATATTTTATATATTCTGTCAGGTCGAAACAATGCGCAGAGACAGCCCTACTTGATCCAGAATTGATGCGCCGCGGTGTTCAGTTCTACTCTTCCGTATGTGCGCTATTAGTTAAGCAGCTTGAGGCTGCTCGGGACTCAACAGATGAGGACTATACGCCCGCCCACGCATTCCGCGCCACACCCGAGTGGTACGTCGAGGATATTGCCGAGTTTATGCTCTTTGCTGTGCAGTAAGTATCATAAAAAGGCTTTTATGAAAACATTTCAAAATATGCCATTTTATAGACTTTATTAAGCAAAATTGAGTTACCAATTGAACATATGAATTGTATGTCACTCGACAAAAAATCATAAAAATAATAGAATCGAGACCAATGTGGTCCAATAAACTACCGTTCAGCGTTTCATTGCTGGTTTTTTTTTCAGTATTTTTTATGAAATTATCATTTCATTTAGCTGTACAAACATGATGGAGC